>OW388304.1:10723207-10815707 GCA_936450465.1 Gibbula magus
GCACGGATGAAGTTTCTCCACTTTCACTGCTCGTGTGGCTGTTTCAAGAGTGTCTAGTGTCGATGTCAGCCGCTCACAACGCTGTCTCCTGTCACGATGATTGCTGGTCTGGTACAAGATTTACTAATCCTCCTTAATGTCCGTTCACTTGTATCCTTGATGGCTTCTTCTTTGAGTCGGGTGTATGACTTTAAAGACTTTGACACACATAATTCCTACATTATCAGAAATAGTTCTAATGTTTGGTGTTTATATATTAACATCCAAAATAGTTTTAGTAAATAAACGCGTTTCATTGTTTCTAGAAATCTAATTTAAATACTGCTGTAGAATTCAATCGCAATGTCCTTTTGATAATAATTATTTAGTCATGTCAAGGCAATTGTCATTTTAAGGGTCATGAAATCGCATAGCAAAGTTGCCCATATATTAAAGGTGCTATAGCACGCCGTTTTTACTCTCATAAAGTGCTCTTTCAAAAAGGTAAATTAGTGTTACGATTAGCTAATAATATTTCCGAAGCAATTAAAATGGTTCTAATACGAATTCCATACGAGTTCATTTCCCATAGAGCGGCCATTTTTAGGTGTTCACACTAACATATTTAGTACAATAGTACAATGAGAAATGGTCAACCGTCTTGCTGCCTTAAATATCAAAATCGCAGGAGATCTACACACCTACCTCTCACACTGAAGAGGTCAAAATTGTCGCTTTATACGTCGCATCATTTTCTAACCGATTTAGATGTTTTACCTTCTGATGTAACAATATATTGTTCAACCTTTAATAACAAATGTCCAATTTGAGAAAAAATAATATGCATAGACCGAGCTACAGCGCCTTTAATTCCCGTTGATTAATCTAAATATCGCCTTTATTCATTGTTCTTTACATTAAATTCTTAATGTATATACATTTTAATAATGCATAAATGGATGTTTTAAATAAATTTAAAAAATGGTTTCGTTTAACCCGTTTTGTTGTGTCTTTTGTTCTGTATCAATTCAAGAATACCTTGTTGCTTCGACAGCTAGTACGCTCCGGAATGAAAACTTTCGAATAATTATAAATAGATTTATGCATATTTGAATAAACTAAAGTCAATATTTATCATTTATTTATTATCATTTATCAGTTGCATTTTCAGTTAATTCAAGTCCATCTTTCATGGTGGCAACAATATCTCTCATTTTGAAAACTTAAACGTTATAACTAAATACATAAGGAAAAGATAAGTGAACGATCACATAATATGACATTATTTTAGTGATCAAACGTTTAACCTAATCATACGTGACCCTCTTTTGAGTAGTACTGACTAAAAAGCACACACTCGCTTGGATATGCACAACTGCATGGTATACACACGAATAAAGGGAGGTAACCCATGTCTAGCTAACCGTCACTGTTTGGAGCAGTGGCTGTGCTGAGAATGACGAAAATGATTGACTAGTGTGTACCTTTCTTGGTTAAATAAGTTTTCCTCATAGGCTTTTATTTTTATTTTCGTCCACTACATATCAGAACAGTTTTCAGACACTATGCAAAATATTTCACGGACAGGTAGATTGATAAGAAAGATAAGATACCTTACTTCAACCAGTAACATGCATGTATGGGTGTGATCACGTACCGATACCTGTGAAACCTTTCCTGCTTAAGTCACCAACATTTACATCTTGATTTAAACAGTGAATTGAAATTTAAAGTTACGTTTGATTAAAATGGGAAAGTAAAATGATATGGTACCACTTCTTAAGCCAGACCAAAAGTTTGGATTATTATTTTTACTGTTACCAAACATTACACGTACACCTGCACCTGACACAATAGAAAGTCGTACATCAAGACCTTAAACCATTGATTAAATATATGCAATGCCACCAGAAGTGTGTCAAATATTATACAATGTATTGCCATTTGACAGTATGTACAGCCGTAGACGATCGTGCTCGCCTCGGTCATGCTCCCCTACGCTGGTGGGAACGGAGGTTTACCGGAGATAGTCACGGCGAGCATTACATCGTCTAGTACAGCCGTACCTCGTTTATCCGCACGAGTTGGTTACTGTTGAACATCGTTCGGAGAGCGAGGTGTGCGGTTAAGAGAAACATCATTTGCATGGAAATGCTAAGAGGAGATTTCAGTACTACTGTGCGGGTGGCCGGATTTCAGGTATTATCAAATGCATGTGTTGTATCTTCGAAAAGAAGTAAAGTGAAAAAACACATTCGGTGTATATACCATAACAGGTGCGTTAATGGATACTAAGTCAGGAACCAATTGACAGATCACTATCGGTCTCGAGCCAGTCTGTGATTCACGAAATGATATGGTAGAGTTGCATATTCGATCCATGCTGTTAACAAATACTTTTATCATTTTTTTCTGATTGACTCATATCAAGTTGTGAATAGGATATATAAGCTACGCACAACACGGACTCAGTGGGATATATTTATTTGCAAAAGGTGACAATATGTATGAAATAATATCATAAAAGGCAGTCTGATATTGGACGAAACTAGGAACAAATGCATATTCAATTCGAGTTTAGGCTGCCATGCTTCAAATACCAATAACTGAAAATAACCGATGATTTCTAAAACATACTATAATTACAACCTTTAGAGAATCAAATATATATACATGTATTTTTAAGAAGGAACTCTTAACTAAAACTAAAAACTCGATTGATGCAATGATTAATACATTAATTTCTCTCCTATTATATATGTATTTCTCTTTTGTCCAAAGTATTGAATAAACATTTTTAGGAATTTCATTTCATCAGTAGTTTCAATGTTTACAAGTGTTGAATTTGCACATTAAAATGGATAAACACAGCTAATTAAAGTATCATAAGTAGAAAAAAACTACAAATTTAAATCTTATTTTTCAAATTGTTCCAATAATATGATTACTAAACGACGCCATGAAGTTTCGCCACATATATACTCTCACAAAATAATAATCAAATGTTCATAACGGTGACATTTTATCTAGAGTTATTTTCAAGTTTGAATTGAATATCAACGATATAATATATTTTTCACCTTAAAGGGGCAGTAGCACGTTTTTTCGGTGAAGTAAGTCGATGAAATGTAATTGAAAAACAATGTCACCAATAGTAAAACACCCTTCACTCTTAGGAAATCAATTTAAAATATGAGTGTACATGGTTCCGTAAAGCCATGGGACTCGTTTTTGTCATTCAAAATAATAAAATGTGTTCACAATAAAATGGCCGCCATGCATTTTTCGCTTTATACGCAACACTGTTTTTACCGATACGGAAAATTGGTTTGTGTAATAAGATGTTTTACCCTCTAAAGTAAATATAAATGACAAAAACTATCATTATAAACAAAACGTTCTACTGCCCCTTTAAGCTTTAAAGAGCAACTGTTGCAGTATCTGAACTGAACAATGAGAAACGCCTCATGAATATTAGTTGTTTGTATTCACCAATCTTCCTTAGCTCTTTGGTATCATAATTCCCATTGTTTACAAATTATCTATACAAAGCATATATCTGACAACAATTGCTACCAACAAACAAATAACCAATAACATTCGTTTCATACTCATCCATAAAGCACAAAATGAGAAGACAAATATCTATCTATAAATCAGTGAACAACCAAATACATGAATGTAAATAATAACATAAACTGAATATAAAATAAATAGTCATCAAACTAAAATTGGCAATGATAACATAGTCTGAGATATCATAACATTTATCGCTGGTAATACATAAGTTAAGCTTATATTATTTATTAAACGTGTTAACGATTAAAACTGCACTGTCTGTCAAATTCTAAAATAATTTCTTTGGAAGTTATTTTGTCGAAGACTGAACATAACCAAAGGGAGGTAACTCTTGGTTCCTTAACGGGCAAAATAGTCGTCTACCTTATGGCATATCCATGTTCAGTGATCATATTTAAACACAATTGCACGTTTATGTCGAAGCACCAGCAAAGTTTGCCGAAACATTCTACAAAATATTAGTTGCAGGCACTGTCGTCGCCACTCCAATCTTCAGCTGTGGCGCATTATTCTGCGCCTACCGACACGGAACGAGTAACTGGCAATCACATGAAATATTGTCCTCTGTTCAAAATGTCACTAGATTTCACCATTTCTTATCTCCCGGTCATGGGTGAACCGGAATACTGCAGGCCGCCATTCGTGCATGAACCGGAAGTCATCTGCGCATGTCTGTAGGGGGCTTCCAGGATGAGTTTGCCGCTGTCGGTGAAGAACGCTTTGACCGTGTAGGGGTCGACATTGTCGGGTATGTGGAACTCCCGGTTCATTTCTCGGGTGGATGTTCGGTTTCCACTCTTCTCCGCTTTGCGAGCCGTGATGACGATCTTCTTGTCTAGGGTCTTCACCGTCAGATCCTCCGGGCTGAAGTCTTCGATATCCGTCTCGATCTTGAACTTTTTCTCCACTGTGACGGGAGATTGTGTGCGATGAGAGGGTACCGAGTTGTTGGTGACGCTGGTCGTGTATGTTTGAGACATCTTGGGAGGGGCGGCGTTAGGTTGGTAGGGAGGAGGTTGGAACTGACCTGAATGCGGTTGAGATTGGTAAGGGTCGAACTGTGGTCTCGGGGGAGGTTGTTGGAACTGCCCTGACGGAGGTGGAGACTGGAATTGCGGACCTGTTGTGAATGTTGATGTGAATTGCTGGGGTTGAGTCTTGAAGGGCGGAGTAGAGACACGTTGCTGTTGCTGTTGCTGTTGTTGCTGGTATTGTTGTTGCTGTAGGGTCGGTGAGGAGGTTCCCGAGGAGTAAGCGCTCATGTGAGGAGACTGGTTCAAACTAGTTTTTGTCGGTGTTCCGGGCGCCTCTTTATGGTAATCCGGGGGAGGAATAGGTGCCTCCTTCAAATAACCTGGAGGGGGAATCGACGAATCCTTCAAATACCCAGGAGCTGGAACCGGTGCCTCGACCGTGAGAATACCTTCCTGGGCGATGGTACACTGCAAGGCCATTGGATCTATCTCTTTCGGAATGTTTACCTCTCGGCTATACTCCCGACTAACAGACGCACCTCCGCTATTCTCCTCATGCTTCGCCTGCACGATGATCTTGTTGGCGTCCATCTTTACGTTCACTTCTTCCGGTTTGTAGTCCTTGACATTGAACCTTGCTCTGAACACGGGTTGGCCTTGTTCATTCTTCTCAATGACGCTTTTCCCGTCGTCGTAACTCTCCGCGATCCCGATACGGTCCGCCATCGGGTCAAACTTCCGGTTGACGGTGGTCCGGTCAGGCCTCATGCTGAAGAAGTCGGTTGACATCTTCTCGATCTCGCTCTCCCAGTCTCGTCTCCTCCGCTCCATGTCGTCCTCCATCTTCTTCCAAATATCGTCCTGCCGATCCTCAAACCCGAATGCATCCTTGTTGATAGGAATTCGTGTTGCCATGGTGACTGTGACGTCAAATCAGTGGGCACCTACAAGAGATGAGATAATATCAAAATTGTTATCTTCATAAAGTCATAATAACCTAGGAGATATAGAGTTTATTCTATACATAAATCACGATCAAATTTAAACTGACGACTTGTGAAATAAGACTGAAAATCTTGTTTGAATTAAATAAGCGTGTTCGTCCAGTATGATATATAAACCATTAAAAACAACAGCCCCGCATCATTACATATACCATTTGGGGCGTTATCAGTTTCAGACTTGCTAACATGGTAGTTTGAGCCGCAAACCTGGGAGGATATCAAACTGGTATCTAGACGTGGTGAGTGCGCCAAACCTGCAGGCGGTGTGGAATGTGCGATATGGAACCGACCTCTCGCCTTCAACATGTTATAACATGGACGACATAATTTCAAAACTTATGTTCATGTTATGTTCATTATAAGAATTCCCATTTCATCAAAATATGACATTTGTGAATAGATTGCGATTAAAAAGAACTTTGTTCTTTGGCTCCATTACGTATGTGTTTTGATTTGATTTGATTTGATTTAAATATATTTATTCAAGAGAAATGATTGGGTAGAAGGTATCCATCCTTTCCTTGGTATGTCTAAAGGTAGTGTGATTACAGCGATCAACACTACAACACAGAAATATACTAATTTAAGTACATCGATTCCTTGAATGAACTTCAAAGCCGTGTACTCGTATTCTTCATATTTGAATATGGACAAAAACGTCTTTCTAAAACTCAAGGCAAAACACTTCTGACTAGCTAACGATAAGGCATGCATTGTGTTTTTTACAGGCGCCACTTTGTAACTGACACTGATGTACGATGAGAGGAGTCGCTTCCATCTATCGTTGTGAGAAGTTTAGAACACGTGCATCACGTGCGAAGTCAGAAGTCAGAGCACGTGCAACTCGTGCAAATTGCCTGAGCACGGCATCCATACAGAAGGTCGAGTTATCTTGAGAGCTATTTTTGGACGAAATTCTTCATATGAGTTCTGTAATGAGTAATGATTTTGATATATGATATTATAGTAACGTTTGAAGTGACGTCACATATCAACATCTTTAAAAACTTAAATGCTTCATGAAAGAAAATGAAAGTAAGTTATTTATTACTGTATTTAATGCCACGTGTGTTGAATTTATTCCAGATTATATATAACATTATTACCTTGTAGATTTAGGGCTTAGAATTTCGAAGCTCTCTTATTGTTAAAGTCATTGTTTTAAATCAAGCACATTATTTCGCTTACTAAATAAACATTTTGATTTAACAATTACTGATGGTCCTACCAAATTATAACTTAAAAAATAATTTACAAAAAAGCATATTATAAATGATTTGATAGATAATCCAAAATTGTTAAGAGTCATCTGATAGTTAATCATCCTATTGTATTGTATGAAAACTGCTCCGAGCTCAAGAAAGAAGAATGAAATACTGCGGCCAACATGCATGCGTAATCACAACATGGCGAACCAGTGCTATTAATAGACAACCCTGTAAGAAGTCTGAGGCGATACCTAATGACTCACAGAAGCCGGATTGAACTTTCAGGCGGTGCACGGAGTTTAAACAACTCATTGAAAACAACATCCGATGCCAGCCAAAGCAGAAAAATGCACTTCCGGTTTCTACCTGGAAGCACCTGGGTTAATTTACTGCATGCAGAGCTGATTTAGGACTTACACAATCGTGGCGCTGGTAGACTAAAATTTAGTATATGGAATTTTTATAATTACTGTACCTTCATCATTTTGATTACATATTTTTTATACTTCCAGTTTCCATTCATTTTATCTAGACTTGCTGAATACAAATCTAGACTGTCTTAAAGGCTCTTAATAATACACAGTCATTGAGCAGGACTATGGCGCTGGTTTTACAGACAAATACCGTCTGTACAGATTTAGTGCATTTATTTACAAAGATTTGCATTGTTTATATGATTTTTCTATGAAAACCGTCTTCTGAACTCGATATCAGATGATATTTCTACAAAGATATATATCTAAGAAAACAACACTGTTCCATTATAAACATTGTATATTTTCTTCTTATATAAAATGATATTGTCATGGTGAAAGAAACGTCATTCACAAGCATTACATGATCATCAATTCCTATACATAAAACTTTTATCAAAATCTACTTGTTAGCATACCATTTTTCAATTCTGTTTAACAATTTCCAAACAATCACACTAACCCATCTAGCAATTAATGAGGTTTAGGTTTGCCATTTATCAACCCTAACAAAGTCAAATATCCCTTCCAAATCACGACCTAATCCTGGATACAAGCATGTAGTCGTCTGGCGGTCACTATACACTGTAATATGTCATAGTGTAAGTAGTATCACGATTTCAACAAGACGAGTTACATGCCCGGTACTCTCTCATCTTTGACAGTTATTGATAGCGACAGACTACAACTATTTATAATGCGTGACGACCTCACGCGAACATGCTTTATGGGTTAGTGTTAAGCAACAATAAGGGCTTAGCGTCAAACTTACATCATACAGGATTTATGAGCAGGTAATATGGATATGATTATGAATGTACGTGCTGCATATATTGAGACTAATGGAGCGTTATATTTATTAATACAGCATGTGTAAGTTACAGCATTGGGGGCAATGGACGTTTATAAATAAGTACCTTTCATAATTCAGATTCATGACATAAGCCAATATTAACGTCAGTACAAACATTTCAAAGATCGTTATTGGTCATGTCCAGATTCATAAAATGAATTTTTTTAAACAAAATTGAAATTAACTGAAAAATAAAAATCCAAATTTGGCGATGTTTTGGAACCTTCTGGATTTTGTTCTGCACTGAATGGCGCCAACAAGTCAACACTCTCTCTCTCTATATATATAACTGTATATATACAATAGGGGCAGTGAGTGTATGCCAACATCGTTTAAGGCTTATGGATTACTTCTTGTTTTCAATGACAAATGCAGTAGCCTACATACTGCCTTGTGCTACCCACGTACGTCTTTCAACTTAAATCTACACTCGAGACACCATATAATTTTCTTGCGTTCGGTACGACGGTACGTAGCTCATGACTTCAGGTTAACCTTGAGAAAGAATATTTCAAAATGAATAGCAGACTAAAATTTAGTCTATGGAATTTTTATAATTACTGTACTTTGATCCTATTGATTACATATTTTTGTATACTTCCAGTAGTTTATCTAGACTTGCTGAATACAAATATAGACTGTATTAAAGGCTCTTACTAATACACAGTCATGGAGCAGGACTAAATGAATAGCTGAAACATCATATACGGTGCGCCTATATGCATGGCCAGCATAGTGTTCATAAATATGACACGTTACTAGTTGATAATAACTTCGTTACCTTTATGCTGACATGTAAATGATGAAAAGACAAAGACAAAATGTATGGGCGTGCATTGCATGACCGGCCTTGCCTACAGGGGCAGGCTATATTTCGCAGTTGCAGATATAAAATTTGGTGCGTTTGAAAGATCACTAATATACCCTTATGGTTACCTGCAACATTTTATCATAGCACTTAAAATGGTAACCCCTTTAAACTGAACCTCTGGCAAGACCCTATTTTAAGAAGGTGGACAATGAAATGTTTACCAACCATTGTTTTCATCCAACAAATAGCATATACCTAAAATTGAAGCTTTATAGTATTTCTAATTCTGTTGGAGAAGTCGCTTAATGGACACCCTGCCATTCCCATATTTGAGGTGGTGTGTGTGTGGGCGGGGGGGGGGGGGGGGATATCGTATGAACAAAATTTTTAAAATTTAAATTTTAAATTGACACACCCCATTTCCCTTAACTCAGCTCATAAACTGTGAGTATGTGATAAATATAAAGTTGTCCATCCTTACAATATTCATTACATTTATGATATAATATGCTTCACTATACTCAACGATCGTACCTGCCAGCTTACATGAATTCCTCCATGTCCTGTCTGCATAGTTATGCTATCAATATCAATTTGTTTCACACAAATACACAAAATCCCCGAATATAGACTAAATTCTACAATAGGTACGAGTATCACTCTCAAATACAATTATCCTTATCTTTATAAATCACAATACGTTTTCTTACAGTAAATCATCGTACCTACCTCCTTACATGAATTCCTCCATGTAGAAAAATCCTGTCTGCATAGTTATATCAATATTAATTGGTTTCACACAACACATGACACCTGTTTATAGACTAAATTCAACAATAGGTATCACTCTCAAAGACAATGATCCTTATCTTTATAAATAAAAATATTCTTTCCTACAGTAAATCGTCGTACCTACCTCCTTACATGAATTCCTCTATGTAGACAAATCCTGTCTGCACACCCAAGCTATCAATATCATATATATTCCAGCTGACACAATGCACCATTATCCCCTCCCTATACACTGCCCTATACACTGTAAGTATAACCCTCCACAAGTTCACGGGGCTAGGAGCACCCACTCACCTGTATAGGACGTTAACAAATATCTACGTTATGCTTCAACACACCGTTACCTATTGTCCACGACACCTGAATACCTATATGTATAGATCCCCTAAACCCTCAACACAGGTATAGATAGTGAACACAGTCCCCGTCGGCTTTAATTGATTTCACTGGTGTCAACATGTCATTCAAATGTGATGTGTTTGGGTATCCATGTGAAGCTAACTTGTTTATGCACAGTGACTATGATCTGACGAATGCTTTCATTGACAGTGAATATAGCTCCTCGGAATAGTTTCAATGGCAATGATAAGCCGTTTTCATTGGTTGTATGTGGTGTATAATGGCCTCAGTTTTTGACACATGCTTATGCGATAAGTCAAACATATAAACATGGTAGTATTGGTTTGTGATTGGTATTTCTATTAAATAGACTAACCTTATAAGGTGCTTATGATTTCTTGTTAGTCGTTCTTTTGCTTTCTGATAATGACACATACAATGTATATGTTGTAGAACAATTTACAAACAATGACACATAATAACAAGGTTTTTCTACCAAATGCAATAAGACGCTTCAAGCAATCTATATAACCTGATATGCGTATATACCTGTTTGTCTTGGATTTACATATATAGTCAAAAAGAAGTGCTTCTGAAATTATGAAACAGAAGTTCAATATGGTGGACATTTAAGTTTTGTGTTGACTTGAGACTATGTAAGACTTCGCTTCTTGTCCTAACAACTTCCATTCTCCTCCCGCATGGGTAACTCAAGTCATGTCTTCCTACCTAAACTCCGTTATAAGTGGGTCATATTCTCGCTTCTAGGAAAACACTGAAGCGTTAAACCCATACCAAGAAATATTCCATTTTCTATTTGATGAGAAGTCAGGAGAAAAATATCTTCATTTTAGGATTGTATGAGTTTTCTAATTAATAAACTAATTTATGGATACATAAGAAATGCAAGATTACTGGATAACAATATTACAAATATTGTTTTTATGAAGACGACACTGACAGTTTGAATAACACGTACCTTGTGAAGTTGAAGCGTAATACTGCATTGCAATAATTACGTTTGAACAGTCAACAGTCATGGTGTCTTTACATGCATTATTTCCTCATGGTCTCCTGGACAACTATACCGGACATTGTTGTCAAACATGATACATCCTTTGAACTGAATGTACTATACATTGAAGGATAAAAATAACAATTCAGTAAACAATAACTTGCGAATTTCCATGTCATGGTTACACTGCCTTAGAATTGAATATTGCTTTTATGATATAAGATTAAGAAAGATATAAATTGATGTTAATTCAGTTCAGTGTGTAGGCCTACGTCGTTGTATTGTCAACGTGCCGTCCTCACTTGGGTTAATCTCTGACAAATACGTCAACATTTTAAACAAAACATAACATACAATACCATTAATGCTTTGGGAGAATACTTAAAGTGGCCTTCCATTATACTTCATTTCATGTTAATCCACACTTAAAACATTACCAAAACTTACTTTAAGTGAGAACAACTGAAATAATGTTGACCTTTCTTCCCTGTAATAAATACCATGAACTCCCCATTCACTTCACCAGCACGTCACGTGACCTATCTATAATTGTCGGATGTTCTACTTGTATATAAAGCTTATGTTTGACCCCTGACCTCTGCCTAATGTCAGCATGTGGTATGCATGTGCTGGTTCTCCCTTCAGTATCTAAGGGTGATCATGACATGGTTGTAATTTGAAAATTGCAAGGGCAAAGCTATGTTCGTCTTTGGATTTGATGATATGATGAAATGTGTATGTTTTATAAAATCCGCTTTCTTGACATTGTCAAGGATTCTATAGGTTAATAATTGCTTTAAAGAGTATTTGTTTTAGCACTAAATGGTCCTTGGTATATTAAACAGACAGTTTAATTCAGTTTAATTCGTGGTACCCCTCATCTGTTATCAATAAAGTAAAATATATTTTTGAAATCTACTTATATCACTGTCCATAACAACGTACTATACACACGAGTTCCGAGACGTATAAGTCGTACTAGGGTAATAATCTCTATGTATGATAAGTTCATACAGTTGGTAATTATAAAATAGTTTTCTTTCGTTAAGTATAAACAAAAATTGCAATATGACAACAGGAATATTCGAAATATCATATCGAGGGGAAGTTTATTTGAGAAACATGCCGTAATTACACACATTTATAACAGTTCTATAAAATATGGAGCTACTGGTTCTGTAGCAGCTCATCAGTCAATGTGTTATTTATTGTCATCGAGAGTTGAGAACAAACATATGGCATAGTCAACGTGGGCTCTATTATGTTTCGAACAGTTGCCAATTTTACAATTCATAATGCAAACGGTCAACGTATTTCGTAATTCTAGACATTAATTACAGACCAAGCGGTTTAAGTGTTTGACCTATTTTGATTTTATTAAAGTCACAAGATCACTCAATAGACCTTTTCTTCACGCTAATGTTTACAATATAATACACTTTAATTTAGGATACTATTTAAATTGTTATAATGAATCACGTTTAGACAATCGACAGTTTAAAAAAAAATACGCCCAACTTGAATATCATGTTCAGAGATGAGCTAACTGTTTTTAAGCTGCATTAATGTATTAATATATTTTGAAGCTCTCTGTATGCCTCCAAAATCAATAGTGGGGACTTAAGGGACCGCAATATAGCTGTAAGCGTCGCTCATAATTCAACGACATAATGGAAGTCAGGGGTAAAATGTCAAAGTCCCCTTTTAGGCGTCGATTTCATTATCAACCTCGGTATCGATTTCATAGAGAGCTACGTAAACACTATTTGGAATTCTATATTTTACGACGTTTCTGCTCTCCGAGTAAACACCAGCAATATATTCTCGTTTTAATTTTATATATTTTATAATTATGTATTACATCGTGATGTACGTGGGTTTCCACATTGCGAACTTTAGTTAAGTGTCCATATTTGGTAAATGCAAGGTACCTCCCAACAATATTTCAAATGTGGGGATGCAGCAGTTCTGGAAGGGAAGTCGAACATGTGAAAGATTTGTTTTATGATTTCGCCTAAACCATGCACTATTTCCATATCTGGCACATCGCATTACAACTAAACATCATTACAAAACACGTGTGCTATATACAAAGCTCTCGACTTTTATCTCCAGTAACATGTGTTTCTACAGATATAAGCAGGTTTGCACCGTGAAATATACACGGTTATCCAACGGTTACCAGACCAATGAGTGTTTGACATTTCCCTGATATCTATCAGCACGCGCTGCACGCTCTGAGACAGCTCGCTGTTTATGTAATATACATGATGAAACGTACATCTCTTTCATTACAACAACTTGACAAGGGACGAGTGTGGCATGTGTTTTTTTACATCGTGTTGACGCTGTTCACAATAATAATGATTGAACAAATCACGGAATTATTTAAGAAATAAATTAAACAGTATTACGACCTTTGACGCGATGCTATCAACACATAAATATGTATACCTGTTAAACAAGTTTTTCAGAGCTTTTGACACAGATCATGCATTATGTACATATAGTCATAAGGCAAATTTTCCCGCGACGCATGCTATGACCCGCGAAGGCGTTCAAGACGAAGATATTAATGGCAGGAAACTCAGTCCTCTTCAGAACACGCATACTAACAACTGCCATTTGAACTAGCTATCCATTAAGAATTAGTATAATTGTTTTATACTGGAATACGTTCTTCTTTCAATGGCATTTAGTAATTGGTTAGATGAAGGAGAACGAGTTCTGTGGATATACAAATGATTTGCTTGATACATAATGATGTTAAAATCTACACCGAAACGTCGAACTCCTGCAATAAAGAAGTTGTATATCCATAGAACTCGTTCTCCCCCTTGGATAAGCTCGTATCACCGACAGTCAAAACGACTCCTTGTCAGAAAACCCGACTTTTAATTAGTCCCTGAACTCTTTTCATATAAAATATTGGACATGCGCCTCAGGGAAATAGAAATTCGGGATCTAGACCACGACAATCTAGACTTGCTGTTCAGGAGGGTATAGAGGGCGGGATATCGCAGTGGTTATAGCGCGTTCGGCTTCGGATCAAGAGGTCCGGGGTTCGAATCCCGCCAGGGGCACGGCAACTTTGTCTGCAGTAGAGAACTGTTCTACACGCAGTAAGGTTTGGGTGCAGTGCTACACTGAATTTCAGCGTAGTACTACCCATGGTTCGCTAGTTCCAGCCGATGCTCGCAGGTTTCACCGCAGTGCATAGCCACATGGCGTTGCGGGCTTTCTCCCTGCCATAATACTAGCAGCCGCGATATAAGTGAAATACTCTTGAAAGCGGCGTTAAACCCCAACTCACTCACTCACTCAGGAGGGTATACAGTATGAGCTGTCGTTGTGTCGTCCCATCAATAGACGACCGTGGTGTATATATAGTCATTCAGAACTGAATATAGTCGATCGTTGTTGACACTGTTGCAAATCTTTTTGACTTGTCCTGATATCGCATGAACTGACATTTAGGAATTTTATAATTTATATCGACGTATAAATATATAATAAATAGCATTGACCATTGATGATCATGACATTTCACTAGCATGAACACAAGGCTGAAGACTAATCATATAATATACACTGTCAGTCAACACAGCCATCTGTATCAGTTATAAAAGAATAAAACTAATACCATCGGTCTTAACAACAATTCATTAACATTGAAAATAAAATCAGAAAAACAACCAACCCTTATCCAAATTATAATAACATAAGCGGTAGCATTATGATTACCTATTAGTAGCCCAAATAATATGGTATGAAAGAATAAGCATGTTATTTAAAGCGTATACAAGAAGGGCGCCCTTAGCTCCATGCACATGTAGATTCTGGGGCCCAAGCTGATAGTAGTATTTCAAATCAGATGAATTACTCATTTTACAACGATAATGATGAGCATTCTTTTAGATAAGTTAAATATTGGCTAAATTATTGAAATGCTTATATATCCTCTTACTCAATATCCTAAAATTAAATCTATCTGGATAAAATTTCGGAGCTTTGCGTATATTACAGGATTCTACATTAATATGTTGGCGACGATATGTCCAACGCGAGAACCTCAAAACATAAACATTAATCTGAAACAGACCAGATCTAACTAGCATCGTTAAATTGAATCTTCCAGACAAAATATAAGATAGCAATAGGAAGCGAACATTATACAGCAACATGTCATAAACATAGATCTAAACGCCTTTTTGTGGGATAATTTGTTTTACTAAACGAGATCATGATTTGGTATCGAAAGAGCGAGTTCTACTTTTACACAAAATATTTCACGAGTTTAATTAGAATTAATCACAAGGTTTAGCTGTATCTATTTTTAACTTGCCAAATTGAGAGAAACCGTTGTCTGTGCCATGACTCTAAGCTTCTGCTAGTCAATATGTAATTGTGATCGAGGTGCAAGCGGTGACATAAATGGCAAGTTCAATCATTCATGAACATGTGAACATATCAACGAAACGTTCAGAACTCTTTCGCTTTAATCGTAGTCCATGTGTTGTAATGGCTTAGAAGTTTGTAACGCTACGGACATGTCGGATCTAGGATGTATGAATGCAATGTGAATGTGCATAAGTTACCGTTTTGAATATCATATAATGGGTATGCATAGAGAATGTTTGATTTGTCTCGTCAACATGGTCCAATATCATAAATATTGTAATTTACATTTTCAAGAGTGTAAATATATCATTCTATACTTCACAAAATTATGCACGGCATTCGAAGAGACTCTGAATCTATTTGTTATCTTTTTGAAAAATAATGAAACGGTTTGCATGTGGCGTTCAATTTCTGAATGGCGTATTCAGAACATCACGGTTACCTTATGACGTCATCCTAATGTTATTTCACTTAAAACAAAATACTGATATAATTTTGACTGTCAAATGCCATATTTCACCTTTGAACATACATGAAATCATTCTCACATCTGTACCTACATTGAAATGACCAATCTAACCGGAACAAGAACGCATTTAGACGTCTCTCTGCGTCCTTGAATACATGACAACGCATTAGATGCATCAATTTATACTTGACGACATGGTACACATATAACACAGGCATATCTGTAACCTAGTTCAACTGCGGACCGTATACACTGTTCAGGGAGAGTTCGACTGTATGTCTGCTTATAGTGGCGCCCCCTGGTGGGAGATACACGCATTACTCTGCATGATTCCCGGAAGACGAGTCAATATCGAACCGGAAGTAACATGAGTTATTGTGCATTTGTGCATTCATTACACATCTATACGGGAATGAAACATTAGTCCTAGACTGTGTATGAATAAGGAGCCTTCGTTAGGTTCATATTCAGCAAGTCTAGACAAAATGAAAGAAATATTTTCACTGGAGTGAAGGTTGAGAAATTTGTCATAGTTTCATAGTTTCATAGTTTCATAGTTTCATAGAGTAACTATTAGTCTGAGGAAACATTAAAGTGGATGGAATTACGTTTTTCATAAGAACTCCATCAACCTTCCGTGATTATCAATTTCGTATTCAAATTGATTGATGAAATTGTTTTCAATGATAAACTCGTACAGTATCTCGTCTCCAATGACTATTAAAACATTCATACACGGAGATAATTCAATAACCAAATGTCATAACCGTTGGGAATATATACACAGAGCATGTTTAAGGTGTCACGACCTCCACCCTGAATGTACTGACGAACAATCACAAGTATGGGATCTCCAGAGAACGACGATTACTAAACACTCAAACTCAACACTCTGGGGAAATGATGAGAAATAATTACTAACAGCTTAATAATGAATTGTCAATGTATTTCAAATAGAGCTGTAGCCTCGCTTATTCTGTTTACCAGTCACTTTGAGAGCTACACACAATATCAATTCTGAAATATGTTTTTCAATACAGAAATTGAATACTTGATTGAGGACGGCAACAAACAACCACATTTCATAATTATATATATTATACCATTGGGAACAACGATGTGTTGTATCCAAATAAAAACAGTAATAATAGAGAATGCATTATTTTCATCTTGCCATTTACATTAAATCAAATACGATCGAAGACCAACTGGCTGTCTCCAAACTCGTGGACACACAATGGGTACCTCATCCAGTCTAGAACAGTTTAAAGTTTCGTTTCCTCATCTTTGCCTCACCGATTGTGGAACCTGCCAGAAATATTTCACCTTTTATTTTTATTTCACTGTTCACGTTATGGTGTGATGATAACTCAATCAAACCGACTGTTTACAATGTATATTTGTCTCCTTTAGAAACTCTATTATATTGTTATGATTAGAATTAGGTCGATCTCATAAAAGGAAGAAGAAAAAATCATATAAAATTGAGCTACATGTACATTTCAAAACGAAGGGCTCCCTTGTAGTTCATGTCGATAGCCATCACTAAGTATACAATACCACACGCGTGTTAATGAGTTCATGGTAGTTTTATTGTAGAGTTTAAACATTCCAAAGGCATCTGTGGGCTGGTGCCTGGATGTTTAGTGGAGATATCGTTTGTCGACGTCAACATGAATCCAAAACATAGTTTGTTGTTAATCATACTAAAACAACACAATAGCAGTACTAGGTTAGTATAGACTTGTTGACATATCAATTGTATCTGTAGGAGGAGATGCTGATAACAGATGGGTTGTATACACATTAACAGCAGAATCTAGTTCAAAAATTACTTTGTTCTTTCTATCAGTTAAACAAGATCTCACAGATATAATTGCTCACGTGATAGTTTGAGAGATAGTACAGAGATGGACATTTCAAAAGTTTCTCTATAATAGTGGTTTGGTTGATATATATATCATGTTTTTGATAAAAAAAGATATCGGAATCTCCTTCATTGCCTTGCCATTAGTTTAAGGAAACACAAAAGCGCAAGTGTTATTGATAGGTATAACGTATAGGAGCAACTTGATCGAAATCCTGAGACTTCTCAAACATTTTCCAAATATCAGGCCATGGCATTAATAGCACAGGTGTATTTCGTTCCATGTTCGTGAAAGTCTAGAGTGATAGGTATAACTGAGCTATCTCTGTTGCAGAACGTGGATGTTGGCTTGACATCTGACCTTTACCGTGTACATGCTGGAAACTTGATCTCAAAGTAAAACAACCTGTTCTTGCGAAGTGTAAAAGTCAAGACCGAAAGCACGTGTAAATTATGCTGATCGTAACAAAACCGAGAATAACTGATGGTTAAAACTTATATACCACTAGCACAAAAGGTTTTGTTAGATTCAAGATTGTGTTTCATGGTTGACCAGTTACTTTGAAGTGTTTGATTTAAAGTTATTTTAGTTTTCATGAATTGGAAATCCTTGAAGTACACCGGAGTATATAAACATGATATGGTTTATCGTTCAATAGTTAATTTCACGGCGTATAGTCTTCGTTAAAAGCTTGAAATGTAGACCTTTGAGTTTAGTTCACTGTTGCAATGTGAGTACCAGCTAGATAACCAGGACTAAAGCAAGTTAGGAATCATAAACAGTTTTGATGGTTAAGACTCTCGAGCATGGCGATATTAAGGGAGAAACCTTATGCAATATAGACTAAAGAATATCATATTTATTCATTTATGATGAAATAAAGGACTGTGCTCCCATCTAGGATACTACGGTCACGAAACCACAACGAGTGAAAGCAGACGTTAAACTCTAACCAACAACAACAGCCATCTAGGACTCATACCCTTCACTGCCATGTCTTGTACGTCAAATTCTGGCACTGCCCTATTCCATACCATTGATAGCCACATCTTCACTCGGTATTAATACTGCTGCTTTGTTGAATGGGTGGGGGTGATCCCCTATCATTTTGTTTCAGAGATTTGATCCCTGTCAGTGTCAGATATAAGACAGACACGAAGTGATCCTAGGGTTCCTGGAAGTCTTTGACCCAACTGTAAGGTTCAAATTGAAAACACTCTTCTCACGTTCAGTCCCGGACCATAAAGATAAATCCCAAACCTAAAACACGACCTTTGACCTCAGACATCTCTCTTCCTCGGGCGTGTCTGTTTTTACATCATTTCTCACAGAAAAGTGGATATTTATTGGCCAAGCTACACCCAGACTCTGATGTAAGTTAATAGTTCAAATGAGTTGGATCATATGGAACTCTTTTAAACATTAAACATTAAAGAGAGACACAATATTCACACATATTTCATGTTATATGTAAAATGTATAATATTTAGTAAATCGTATTCAAACTTCAGGGGAAGAAGATGTTAGATGCTGAGGAAGATGTTTAAATCCAAAGATTTAAACCATTTTGAACCTATTTAAAATTTGCTGACCAGCAACGCCGTTCACGTCAATATTTCTGGCCAATACGCTCGACCTAAATACATTTTAGAGATCAACTTTAATATTAATGTCAAGAAAATCGTTAGAAGTGCTATCAAATAGACAGCAAATGGTCCTCCCAACAGAATACAATCTCCCCCCAACGAAAACATCGATATCGCCAATCATCGAGTGAATAAGAATAACCAGATATATCTCACTTTATATCCCGAACCTATTTCCAGTTGGACCGCATACCCCTTATAACTGAGATAAGATTCCCAGCTGGGGTCCCAAGATTAGCCACTGGAATTACGTACACCTGTTTGTATACGTCTAATTAAGCTGGCAATAAGTGGGTCCGTCTCCCTCTGGTTCGACTGAGACCCGTTCAACTCAATCTCTGACATTAACAGTTGTTGTGGGAATAGCTTTATCCTCCACAGTCTGACATTAAAGCCAGTTGTCAGGACAATAATCGCTGACTGTTGCACAGGTGGTTGATAGTTGCACGTGCGGTATGAAAAGGATGACTGGAATTTCAAGAGAACGTTGAATCAGAACTATCGTCCATGAAACTGTGTGATGTCTCACTTATGATGATTTATCTTTTAAAGGCGGGGGAAGTTGTGCATATTAGATTTAAACTGGTCTAATACACCTTTATGTACGTGCACGCAAATAGACACTGGGACAAGGATGATTCAATTCCATTATAACAATTTAGAACGTAGATCAAGTATCTTAGGAGAACATATAACGTAATTGCAGTACACAAACAAATATACTGTCTCACTTTAAAGCTTACATAATTTATGTGAAATCAATGGTCATAAATCACGCAGTATAAAATAAATTGAACGATATGATGGACGATATATCGTTAGTTAAACAAACCTAATCAAACGGTAACCATGGAGATATTGATAATGATAAGTTCGAACCACCCCGTTCTTCGGTACGAATTAAAAACTATTATATGATGAAGTAATTATCAACTTTGTTCTCTTCCTGGCTCTGACAGTAAAACAGGGCATCGTCTAACGAGTGTATAAATGTATATAGGTGACAATATGTCACCAAGTCGACGACCCTCGTCAACACCACATGGTGCCAATAGCAATATACAGACAACTCCTTTTGTATCCAGATCGTTATACTTGAGGACTCTGTCAGTTTCTTAACTTTTCAAAACATGCATAATGTAAAGTCTTCACGTCATCAAACGTCCATGGTCAGCTAACATAAGATTTGGACAATTAATTAAACAGCATCACAAATCAAAGGTGACGGATAATGCTCCCAGTGTAATGTTTGTCATGCTTGCTATAATATCGATCTGGTAAACACCTTGTAGGATCTATATGTCTACGTGGAGTTGTTTTGTTTCCAAGAAAAGTAAATAACATATATTTTATACGTGAGTTTTCTGGATGAAAATGAGAGCCGACGCCAATGTGCATGTTACTTTTACATCCAGGTTATTTTCAACATTTCACATTAAAGAAGTTGTTATACAGAAAATCTTCCTGTTCTTATGTCACTGAAGTTTTACCAATCAATACTCTCGAAAATATAGAAACCAGTTTCCTTAATCAGAAAATAATATGTACATTACCTCAATAGAATGCAAATTGACACTAGTTCACTGTCAGCTAAACAACATATGTCATTTTCATTTAAAAACCAAAATCCTCACCCCATTGTAGACAGAGAGCTGTCTCGTAACTGAAAAGTCCATATATCGTCTACTTCAAATTGAATTCAAACATTTAATTTATTTATCTTAAAACGCCTCATTTTCATAAATATACACACTCGAAAGAAATGTCATTGAGAGTTCATTCAACTCGATTCACTGTATGTATCCATTTGCAGCCTTCGCGAACAGCCATAACTCGGCAAGACGCCTAAGTCCCTATAATCAATATTCATAAGCTATATCCTGCAACACGATGTAAACAGACGAGAGTTACGAGTTCGATCAATTACGCAAGACTTGTTGTTTGCCAAGTAACCATAAAGACACATATAGAACTGTCTGGAGGAGACGAGTGGCTGCGTTATGAATTATTACTGAAGCGATATATTCGATACGCGCGTGTTTGACTCCTATAATTCGACATGTGTATAATTTCCGGTGCTCGTATTACCATTTATGTTAGATATATACATTCAAATTTATACATTTATAGTTGGATACCATTTGTATCGTTTGGCTTGTGAATTGTTTCTAGCTCTTGATTATGCCGAGGGCTGTATAGTTTTTATCACTTGTAATGATGTTTGGGCAATGAACCAGGGAGTCAGTTACAATGGTATATGCATCTTAACTCTACAGTATAGCATTCAAAGTCAAATCAAGATGTAGGCAGTAATCAGGATATGGAATTTAGCCTGCTTAGTTATGTTGTTCGAAACCAGTGAGTTTGAAAGATTGGTCGAATTTATTATATTCTATTAGTTATGTACCAATTTGTCATGAAATGATGAATGTTGAATATTTACATTTATCATTTGGATATGGCATTTCACACATAATTATCCACGGTGAATTATTATATAATGTCGAAACTATGTTCAATAGGTGTAATAGCTAAATCCGTTTCCTTTCAAATGTTCAGCAAAGGCTGAGGTGAGATCAAGGTCAGAGAGGTCGCTCTGATAATTACTTGGTATTGAGAAACATGTTCGCTGCTTTCACTGGTCGATTCAATACAGGCAGTTCCTTGAAGTCAGACCGTTTAACCGACATTTCCTGAGGAAATGAACAAACACTGCACATAAGCGTATTGATTTTGTATTTCTAATATTTCAACCTAGTTCGTTGGTGTAGACGCATCAGCCATATATAAGCAATCCACTAACTGGATACATACAGACGCAATGAGGCAGTTTGGGCAGTGTCTGCATCAGCAACACTGCAGCATATTGAATTGTTACTGTTATTTATTCGTTACTTCGTTTCGTTTTCTACGGTCCTTCTGAAGCAAGCATTCGTTACCATTACTGGAATCAGATTAAGCAATCAAGGGGAAACAGCATTAAGACGCATGGCAGAAATCTTAATTATGACAGGGATATTGTCGACGTTTGATCTATCCTTTCGGTAAAATCTCATTTCCGGTAGTTTTGAAAATGTTAGTTCTGCATGGTGTAGAAGTCACTCGACGTATGTGGGATGAAGACAATTCAATTCCATAGAAGCAAACATACAGCCTGAAAGGATGTCGCGTTCGAGATATTTGTGAGGTAATTGACTGATGCAGACATCTTGACATGTAAACGCCATAGCAAAAATGAAGGTATGTTCAGATGATTAGGACATAACTTATATATAAGTGGCTGTAGGAGGTAGCACTGAAAGATACTGCCACTCAAATATACTTACACAGGTTAATCAATGAAGCCAATGTCATCCATTAGACTGTGATCGTTATATATATACACTTATAGACACACCCTTGCATTGATTCTTTGCTAAATAGATTCCATGTTACAGAACTGTAGAACTGTTACAATAATAGAACTGTTACAGTGTGAAATATCAGGAATATGTTCTTAGCTCATCTTGACTGGTCAGACCTGGAGTTACGCGTTCATGTCGTTATGGAAAGTTGTATTTCATCAGTGAGTGAACATGTACAATATGACACGATGTAGCCGATACCGATACGTGTGTATGGCGTACCCTTGGTTTCAACAATTGGAATGCGCATATGTAGGGTAAAGTTTTACTTTTTAAGCAGCTCACCTACCTGTATCAACTTTGCTGTTGGCAAACATCAGTGGTTATCTACTGTATACAATTATTTTGTTCACTATACGTTAAAAATGTTAACATGATGAGGACATATATTGAAACTTACTTTATGTGTTTCATTGCAAGGTATGTAACACTTATTTCAAATAAAAGCAGTGCTTTGAATGAACATTGAAACAAATCTAGTCATTGCTTTCTTAAGGCAGTTGGTATAAACCTGTTCTATTTTTGCTATACTTGAAGCAACGCTCAAATCGAATCAAAGCTTTATATCACTTTGGTAATTACATGTGTTGAGAGACATGGCTATTCGTCGTGGTCGATGGAAGCCCAAAGGAACAGACGATTAAACCAAATGAACCTAGATTAAATGTAGTGCAAACAGCTCGAGGTAACAGAAACATGCAATGGTCGCAAGAAACAGACTATTTTTTACTAAACACCATGGCATAACAGAATTGAAGAGAAACAATTTCTGGAAAGGAAATTAACGGAAAATGGTCGTGTCGATTGTCAAAGATATCGCTTTCAGACCCTGCATTCATAAAATATTAGTGTAGTAGACCAACTAATCGGATATAGTCCATGGAGAAAGGATAGCGTAATCATAATAACAGAGGTCAATCTGAGATACCATAGGTACCACAGTCCGGATATGATAGTATGTAGCCTATAAGGGTTTCATATGACGTTTATGAAAGGAGTACAAATTGTATTATCCGAGCGATAGCAAGGCTGAACTCAAATGTGTACGACTTTGTTAAACGTCGTATTTGCAAACGTTTCAGTGTAATAATTTCGTTATTGTATCTATCATTCCTCTGTTCTATTACATAATATAATATAGCTCGTACAAAGACAGAAGCTGTTATGAAAAAGTTGTAGTTATATTCGTCCGTATGATAAATACACCACTGTTGTTTACAATAAATATCAAACTAATATACATTTCATATGCAATTCGAACATCGATTTTGGATCTCAATATAATGACACGATGATTAAATGACACTAAAACAGATTCATGATATTTGAAATAATCCTGAGAAAATGAAACGTACAATGAAATTCATATATGCTGTTATTACATGTGAGTAGACGACTTTGGGGCATCGTCGTGGAATGGAATCGACATGAGGTATAAATATGTATGGATGGCACAGACATAGTGTAGAACACAGTGCAGTGTTGGACTCGACTTGCAAATATCAGCCTGAATTGATGAAATGATAGATCTGTGGAACCACCAGAAAGTCAGATGAAGAGTTGGGGTAGACTGGGAATAGTGTAGACTGGCTTTTAGTCTCTGATTTATTTAAATATAATGACTAGTTTATCAATATTTGATGAGCCCGAGATTATTGCAAGTTTGTTCATTTCGGACAATGTAGACCTACCTTTCATGGGCATATCATGTCACAGTTTGGAATGAATTTTGGTGGAAATAATATAAGAGAGACTTGCGTCAGGCTAGGACTAGCCGTATGTGCATGGGATATTATATTCTAGTCTATATTGGAATGTTAATATTGACATCATGCAGAACCAGCCACTGTCAATGGCGCCATATGGTGAACGCAATGCTGGAAGTGGACCGACAATATTTTCATCACAATAAATAACCAATTCACATTGATAGGAATACAA
Source organism: Gibbula magus (assembly GCA_936450465.1). NCBI lineage: Eukaryota > Metazoa > Mollusca > Gastropoda > Trochida > Trochidae > Gibbula > Gibbula magus. The sequence continues at coordinate 10,747,964 of OW388304.1, forward strand.
ATTGCTCTGGAACTTTTTTCTGTTTGGTTATCGTCACCAAACACAACGAAACGTTTCTCGAAAATGTGTGTGTAAATTTAGCAATATATTTAGATTGTCGAGTTATTAAATGTCAAGCTTGTTAAACAATTAGATAAAAAAAATGCTTACAATTTAACCTAATGAATCTCTAGAAAACATGTAAGTGCATATCTTAATTTGTTTTATTCAATTTGTTTAACATTATTTGTAATTTTCAGCTAGTTAAACCGCCGTGAATTCATACTCTGAAAGCACGCGAAATTCTGAGATAATTATTCACTTGACGTTTACGTTTGCAGTTTTATCTTTGGACCCATGTCCACGTTTTACGAGCGAAATGCTTCGAACGCATAGTAATAACATTATGTATCCATGTATAAGGTGCGCTCTATAGTTTGAAGTCAATAATCTAAGTATGTGTATAATGCATACATACATCCAGATTCATCACTACGTTCAGTTAGTAGAGTCGAGAGCAAATAAAACCAACGTCGGAGAATATTCCGAAATCAAAGATGTACATATTCTTAGAACGTGAAATCTTCAAACCACTGAAGAAAATTAGAACAACTTTCTGTACTCTGGCGAGCTCTAAGGTTACAGGTTGATTCTACATGTAAAACAATAAGTGTGTTCTCATATAAAATCCTATGGACGTGACAGTCATTATTACAAATGTGAATAAATTAGGGACTGGAAATGATGTTACCAGAATGTAGCCTACAACATGTACGTCATGTAGTACTTACCATTAGACATCTTGCCTTTGCAATAAAGAGAACAGAGAGAATATCCTAAGTATTTAAATTCGAATCTTAAATATTGTATGTCACTAAACATATAACTGCCAAAATGTGGACTCACCTAAGTAGCTTATCACATTGACTAGATAATCACATCAACAGGAAATTGCCACTGTCGTTTTGCCGATAAGAAAATGAGGTTTTTATCGTGTGTCAAAAAATGAGGATATCGTCTATTCTTATATTCTAGACCTTACCACCTCCGCCCATGTAAAAAGCAAAGAATAACTCAAACAAACAGACCTGATAAAGACGTTCTACCTGAAGAGGAAAATAATTTCTGTTTTGGCATTTTTTCAAATTAGTTGTTATAATGAGCCCACTATTTTCCACTCTCTTCCCACAGATTGTCTCCCTTCAGATTTTCGTTCCTAACCTCTGTTCTAATATGGCGAATTTCTCGGCTAAAATGGAGATCTTGACTAAGACCTTTGAAAAAACTCGGTCGATGTTAACTATGTAGTCGATGTAAAGTGGGATTATATTGGAATATTTTATTTAATATCTTTATTTTTGTCACCAGGGGATTTTGTTAGAAACGAGAAATTCGCCATAGTAGAACAGAGAGCAGAATCGAAAATCTGAAGGGGATAAACTCTGTAGGAAGAGAATGACATCGTTCATGGTTCGGGCGACTGTGAGACGAATACTGTTGAAGCTTTAATTAATAATCAGACGTGATGCTGCATCCTTAAATGAATTAACACGCCCATTTGTTGCTTGGCATGGTCAATTTGTACGCGGGTCGTGTCCTTGTTTTACATACTGCTATCTCAAGACACAAATGTATGTGAAGACAATCTAGCAAGTTCACGAACGGGTCTCTAACATGTCTAAAGAGTTCTATTCAAATAGTAACGTCATTTATATACATTAGATAAATATTACTCATGAACTATCATTTTCGACGTATGCAAAGGTATACATCTACATGTCATCCGAGTAAATAATACACGTTAATGGTTATCATTATTACAAGAGTAATGCCAAGGTTGAGCAATCACCCACCAAGTTGAAGGTGACCATTAGAGCTGGCGCCCTTTAACAGACAGAATTAAGAACAATCGTACATCAGTACACTAACATTTAGTCTATGGAATCATTGTATCTTCAGCCTTATGGTTATATATTTCTAAATACTATCAGTTTCATATTCAGGTTATCCAGACTTGCTGAATAGGGATCTAGATTTTTCAGAGACAATAAAATAATTATTTTGTGGTCTCTGACTGTATTAAAGGCTCTTATTTTTTACACAGTCATGGGACAGGACTAGATCATCATCTACGACCGATATCATGGCTAAGATCCGTTAGTGGGGCGGTACCCATGGCGTTACTTTCTGCAGTCAGCTGGCTCTACCGGTTGCTAATTAGCTGAGAAACAGATGCTTTGCCATGGCAACACGCTTCGTTACCTATACAGCAGGGGTCATCTTAGCAGAAGAGCATGGGGTAGCCAGCTAGCACGTGAAACTTGTGCGTTCAGAAGTGGGGATAGATAACACGTGAAATGTGAACTTCTTGTGCTGTCTTCACAAATGAAATGGATTAGCGCATGAAACATGAACTGCACGTGTAATCTGCTGACACGACATCCAGTAGCACTTCTCCACGGCTATCTCAAACCAAGACGTTGAATGGAAGGGCCGGAATGTACGTGAAATATACACCAGTAAACCTTTATCTCGAGAAGTGGCGAGTTCAATATGAAAAAACCTCGAACTGCGCTGTAACTTCAGTAGCTTGTTATGATAAAACTCTGGTACTAAGAGAATGCAGCTTGTCTTCTCCAGTCTCACCATCTGAAGAGATTTTTATTCTTCAAAACTTAACATTTTTATTAAATTAAGCAAAGAATGGGAATAGGAATATCAGTTCAAACCAAACTCTGGACTCAAGGGTGTATCATGTCTCGAGATAGTTTTGGTTAAAATATTATGAATTTCCCAATTTTCAGAGGGTTATTTATCATATTTAATTAATCAAATGGTTACCTTGTTTAACACTAAATATCGTTTTATTAGTGCAACTTGATCAAAGCAGATTCCTGATGAAAATGACACTAACCTCAAAGCAGAGAAACTTCAAGTTTAGTTGATTTTAGAAAGTAACCGAATAACCCACGAAGCACGCAAATCTTTCACCACTGAGTCAGAAATATGGAAGGGATCCAGTACACCTACTAATGGCTGAACAAATAGTACTTATTAAAAAGCATTATGAGATGATTGTTAATCAGTATGTTGGGTCTGCCAATGTAATTATGAGTGCTTTGCCCCCTCTCCAGACGTCTCATTTCACGAAATCATTTAACATACCTGGGTCATACTCATAGGTAGACTAACATCCAGGGGTTCAAACATGTTTCAGTGTCAGTGATGGTGATGGATTACAGCTGTTTTTTACCAAGTCACAGAGCCTGGTCTGGAAGCCCTGCTATTTTGATAATAAAATGGTTTTAAAAAGAGGTAAGTCTGTGACATTTTTGTGGATTTTTGGGCAAGTCGAAGGTAAAATTTGTCAAGACAGTTACCTCGGACTGACACATTTGTTAACCCCTGCTATCTCGTCTATGAGTGTATTTCGATGAATGATGCGTTTCTAATATTTTTCATTGGTTTCAGGGATTAAATTCATATGTATATCAAAAGTATATGCGTCTTAAATCATACATCCGGCAGCCCCGATACAGCAAGGACAATATCCTGTCTATATTGTCTCTATTTCTCTGTGACTTAATTCTTAACAACTATAGACAAATTAGTATTGAAATAGAAACGTGAAGAGCATGGTTTTCAAGAGAGTTACGTACATGACAAGGATGCATGGAAAAGTAAGTTTTTCGCCACTTTAATAGAATAAAGAAATAATGAAAAACATGTTGTAGGTATCACTGGTTTCCAATAGGATCCCAATCTAATCGCGTTTTACTCGATCAACGGTTATTCGACAAAAATAAACATGAAATTAAACTCGATAAATATAATTATCCTTTGATCAATGGTAACTGCATACTAGTACGTATCATATTATATTATATTATATTATATTATATTATATTATATTATATTATATTATATTATATCAGTTAGATACCTCCTGTCAAATCATACATATTATATGAAACTGTCATCATCGTATTTAGTATAATTTTGATACTATCCGTCCTACCAGCGACATTGGCATAACAAAATTGCACTGATTGCACCAACATTTGTTATTTGTTATCAAAATGTTTACATAAAAGAGCAACTTTTATTTAAACGATTACAAAACAAACATTTCCCTGACAAACTTTACAAGACATTTAAAATCCTAAGCGATTCCAGTTGCATATCCATTAAACCAGTGTCTGTATATTTTTAACGCCCAACATGGCCCTCACATAAAAACATTGACATATATCTTGTCTCTATAGCATTGGCACGTGCCTCGGCATTCCATCCATCATGATCACGTGACGTCACAACATGGCGGCTATTGCCTTGCGTCTGGATTGATCGGTCAAGCAATAACAGAAGATGAAAGGGGTCAGGTTTTTTAGGATAGGGGGATATTTCAAGAAGAGGAAGGGAGGGGACCGTTGGAGGGGCTATTAAAGAGAGTCAGAGAGTACACGTGAACCTTGTATCGCCATTGCACAATAACGCTGCATTCCTGGGTCCTAGTAACCTGGGGAATAGACCATCCTTGTGTATGTTTACTGTCTTACTATATAGTACTCCTCATTCACAAGAAATCTTCACATTGTACGGATACCCTCGAACCCTCTATATCCAGAACGTTGATATTCATCCGATATACATGCAGTACATAGAGGTACCACAGGTTAACAATCTAACATTCAATATGTTGATGCTTATTTTCAATAAACACACATACATAATACAGACAAACATAATACTTATATAGGCCTATTAATAGAATTTCTGGCAATCGCGTAAACAATATTCTGAAAACGTTTATGAATGGGCTGCTCATTTCCAATAAACATATATAAACGTATACTGTATACTAATGGAGATGCTTACAGTCGTCTTAATAACATTCTGAAAACGTTCATCTTTTAGAACGAAGAGCGAAGGGAAATATGGATAACGAGTTAGAACTCATGACATGCGACGTTTTGGCAAAGATTCTTGTGATTGTTTACACTAACATCTTCTGATCTCCAATCTGCAGTGCACATAGGTCTCCAGGGGTTTACAGTTAGCCTGTTTCTAATGGGCTGGTCTAATGGTTATTCCACAGAGGTTGTGTTTTCTTCATTAAAAGCAGCACAGTTTATACTTCAAGAAAGAGATATTTCTTCTCATTCCAATAAAACCAGTACCGTTTATACACATTGTATCACTTTTTGGAAGTACATTATATCATAGATTTTTTTCAAAATTAACTTGTGAAAGATATTTCGTTATTTATTTTTTTATCCATTTACATATCGAACATAAGCAGTTATATTTATACAGTGAATTTATGTGAATATAATATTCCAGTTTTAAACAAACTTATTAACAATTATTTGTATAATCGCTTCTTTTATATCATTCATTTATTTTCCAAAGCCCAATTCACACCTCCTCCGTTCCAGTGGACAGTAATATGACTGTGTAGACGACCGTACAGATCAATATGACAACAACGCGCTGTCATTGTCTGTGACTGACGGGTGAAACTGATCACATTTCATGAGGGACTTCACTGATTGATGTATGGAGGTCAGTGTATATTGATTAGGTGTAATGAAAACGTTATTAAAGCAACATCTGTATGCCATGGTAGAACAGTCTTGCACCACGACTGTACATTATTAACGAGACTTTCATTGATATTTCTCCAATATTAATATTTAATATCTTCTTCAGAATACTCATTTGTAAAATTGTAGGGCAAGATGATAAGAAATCGTTACATTGATCAAAAAAAAATATTCACTAAATATTAGTCGAATGGTAGGGAGAATTTATTAGTATTGTAGTTTAATGTCTATCTAACTTGCACATTCCAAACCGTTTATAAGCCAGTGAACAAACATATTATGAAATATAATTCTTAAATACAATTACGTACTCCATGGTGTCAAGGAAAACAATGATGACGTGATTGATGGTGGAGTTCATTGTGTATTAGGTTATGTATCCTGATCTTGCTGAATACGATATTCACGTAACGTTTGTCACTTAGAATATGGCGTCTTTGATAAGTATAATGGTACCATGGCTTTATTGACTAACATATTTTCAGGGCGAAAATGACGGGAGAAATTAATTATCACATTTCATTAAATACTTTACTAATTGATGGATTGAGTTTGTGTCTATTGATTAGCTATATTCTATTCATGAAAATATACGTTATGTTATATATGATATTTTGTATATTACCTTTATACCTTATTCATAATTGGTCTTTATCTTATACATTACATATGCATATTGTTAATATGATACAATGATTCAGCAATTAGACATTGATCACTTAACTTTCAAATCTTTCATCAGGATTCATTACCTAGTGTATTTATCCGAGTGAAATTTCATAAATGTATAAATCATCTGTTTAGGGTGCCAAGGCATGCAACTATGAACTTTATGATGTTGTGGAATGACTTCGTAATTTCAAGCCTGACCTTTAAATGTGTGGAACATAATTCAAGTGTTGACGATTTTAAATTTCAAATGGCAGTGAGCAGACTGAAAACGACAGTATTATAATTACGGTATGTATACACATTAGATTCCTTGAAATGTCACAATGACATTAAACCCGGCACATTTGAGAGATAACGATTTGTTTATTTTTGGTTAATGATGAGATTTAGCACGAGGTTTAACGAATAGTAAACGTAACGGACTTTTCGTGAGAGCATCTCTCCACCAGATTCACGTGCTATTTGTTTACTTTATATCACATTGATTCCCAAACACGTTTGGCCTTTGAGCAAAGGTTACAATATGAACATCACCTTGCGGATATGTCACAGTGTTTATGGAAAAGAATTTTTAGGTTTCTCACGAAACTATTATATTGTGGAAGTAAACCATTAATAGTGAATATATCGGCGATTCTAAAATACCGCTCAAATATTTATGGTTGCCATGTTCTACACAAGATAACTGAACCCTAGATATATCATATCAACATCTTGGAACTAAAACTCACTACAGCTGTAAAATAGGTACCGTAGTCCTACTACGTACCGACACCATAGAGTGTACACATCCTGTATGTAAGAACACTTACTGTTTTGTCTTTGAAGCTCGTCCCGTTGCTACGGTATCCGTATTCACAAAGTGACCAACTGTGCAGCCTCGCAGTCTTTGTTTGTTTGGGAACAGTGTGATTCAGAAGCGAGTTTTATATTGAACGCGAGTCATGGATGTTCTAGAATAGTCTGTGTTGCTCCTAATGCTAACACTAAGGCTGTAAACTCGCCGGCAGCAAAGGATGAGGTGAGAGGAGGGATAGTATTTCAGATGCAGCAGACGTCCGACTTCCTCTCTGCCTCTCTTTGAACGCCAGCTGTGGATGCGAGCAGACGATAACACACACTGATTGAAGCAGACGACAAGTCACGTGCTGCCGAAACTAGTTCCACAAACTGGTCAGACTTGCGCCGGACGGGGTTTTGTCACTGTGATGTCACAAGCTGTCCAAAATTGGACGGCAGACGATACGACAGACGACAGTTTAATACGAGGGAGCGCGCGGAATGCATGACTCAGAAAACCTGGAACCTACACATGATATCAGACATTTGTTGCTGGCTGATCGATTTTAGAACAGTTCTATAAGAGAAAAGTGTGGCGGCTGCTCGCTCCATACAATAGCAATGTGTGGTTATGGGTGAGCGTGGAAGATTAGCTCTCTGGTATCGCTTCCGTCTGAATTTCTTGTTGTTTGTCTTTTTGTTAAAGGATCGTATATTTAATAATATCTCATGGAAATATTTGATGTGTGAATGAACTCCAGCTGGAATACATTAGAGTGTGTTTCAAGTATTTCATTAAAGAATAATTTAAAAGCAAACACTATACTATAACTAGAGATCTTGACCTTAATATTAAATATAAATTTTGAAAACAATATCAACTAAATTTCACAAATCATCAATACAGAACGTTTAACGATTTATACGATACAAAAACACCTAATGCATATATTTATTTTAGTATATATGTTTAGTATTAATACATATCTAGTTTACATTTTTTCTTAATCAATGTACACAGAAAGGATAAGTAAATGAGTTATTTTTAAAATTAAATTCAAAGTGTCTGTTCAGCCGTCAGCCCATTTCGGAATCGGAGTCCAGATTATCGAAAATTCTAAGACCTAAGATGGCCCTAAACCACTTTACATTTGTGACGTCATTCGATTGTTCTCTGGCTCCATTAGTTTTCAGTAATAGATAGTTGCACACCGCATAAATTTGTTTGCTTGAAATTTCACTTTTTTTTAACTTTTTCAAATATTTTTAAAAAAAAATAAACAATACTTTGAGTGTTATTTATGTACATTAATGTCTTTGTAACTCGTCATTCTTTAATAATAATTGGCCTCGGCCCTTTGGGCCTTGGCTCCGTTATTTTTAAGGAATGGAGACTGACGACGAAGCCATTAACCTTTACATAATGAATGGCATTAATACGAGTATCACAGCACAAAGAGAGGCAGTAAGTTAGAAGAAGTGACGTCTCGGACTTGCCGTATATGATCATCACGTTAAAGAAGCAGTTCAACTGAGGAGGGGGCATATATCAGAACTCAGTATATATCAGTGCTTATCAGAACGTCGTCCAAAGTTACATGTTTGAAATAGATTGACACCTGATACGTGCACATGACTACCCTTTCTCAGAAATACCGCTGTCCCTTTAATACTAACTGAGACTTGTTAAATCGTAAGAACACGTTTTGTGTACGAATTTGTAAACTGATCCTGGCTTAATTACCATGTACATCTCAATTGTCCTTTAACTATAATAAGCAACATTATATTCACTATGCATAATGAATAATGTACATATATACACTACATAATACCCACAATGGTTCCAGTTACAGCTACAGCATTGTTCAAACCCATCAGACACAATGTCTGGACACCAGTGTATAAACTGGATCCAGATTTTAGGCAGCACAGGGCTCTGAAGAAGATAAACTTGTCAGTTGTATTTGTATCAATCTGAGGTTGTCCTTGACAAAACAAATTACACCTGTAAATAACACAATGAAAGCACGGATAAGGTTTGTACTTTTTGTAATTTAGATCGGAAACTCAATATCATGACATTCATCACAGAGACAATCTATTGTTTGGAATGACAATCAAAACCGGATACAATTATGTTGTGTTGTATGTTGTTTAAACCTACATCAGGCAACACAAAGCCGCAAGGTGAACGTATCTCAACATAAACCTCCCCAATAATGTTGAAGTCGCGCCAGTTTCTCTATCACTAATTTACGCCTTGCATTACATCGCCTTTTCTAAAGGACTTATTTATGAATGTATGAACTCACATTACAATATATTTCTTCACCTCAATGTAGACTAGGAACCAAGCTTTGTAATACCTTAATCAAATTAAAGGGGCAGTAGCACGTTTTTTCGCTCAAATAAGTCGATGAAATGTATTTGAAAAATAATGTCACTGATAGTAAAACATCCTTCTCTCTTTGGAAAATCAAGTTAATAAACAGAGTGTACATGGTTCGCTAAAACCATGGGAATCGTTTTAATACTTCGAAATAATAAATTGTGTTCACAATAAAATGGCCGCCATGCAATTTTTGCTTTATACACAACATCGTTATTACCACTACGGATAATTGGTTTGTTTAATAAGATGTTTTACCCTCTTAAGTAAATATAAATGACATAAACTATCATTATAAATGGGAAATTGGAAAAACTTAATTTTTAAAAAAACGTGCTACTGCCCCTTTAAAACCGCTAATCATAAATTACCAATCGAAACAGGTCGCTGGGAAAATATTAACTCAAAAGAAAGATTTTGTCCAGCATGCCCTTCGCAAGTCGGAGATGAATTTCATTATCTATTCCACTGTACCAAATTTGAAGACACTAGAAATGAAAAGTTAAAAAGATATTTTTTTAAATAACCCTAACTATTATAAAATGTCTGCCCTATTTGAAATGCAGAATGTTCTACAATTACGGAATTTATGTAAATTTCTATCCATTATAATGTCTACTACTATTATAAACTGACTTGCAAAAATTACGCCACCAGAATACAAAAGGTTATTATTTTTCGAGGAACGAAGCCTACCGATTGAAATTACTTTAAACATGTCTTCTAAATGTAACCTGTACATTCACTGTACGCAAATGCAAGTTTTCGTAGTAATTTTCGAGAAAAATGAACTTATTGGTCAACACTTTCAGATTGTGTACAAAGTTAACCAAATGAAATTCGGGTACAAAACATCAACAGAATGGAGGTTCTGCATTAAACTATACGATTGCAAGCGACGAACATGGCTTTTTAAAGTGCTACAGAAAAAGAGAGAACAATTTGCACCCTGCAGGTTGGAGCGACGCTTAACCAAGTTGCCTAATCATGGATTGCATCAAGTGTACAATAGCCAGACTCGCTAAATTTTACAGACGAACTGACAGCATTGCGTACAAGCCACGGAGTGGAAAACCAAAGTTATCCACTCCGTAGAAAGACTGATCTGCTGACATGTCACCCATTGAACAACTTTTGCAATTCCAACCTCGGCCATTAACAATAGAGATTTGGCCTTTTCCTCATGTGTCTATTAGCCTTCTTACACAATTAAGCTTAAAATATCGTTATTCTATTCAATGTTCTAAAAATCCTGATGATCGAAAACTGGACAATTGACCCTTTACGTCACGTCAATTAATGGTTATTTTTACTGAAATACCCTTCCAATTGTATGTATTTTCGATACATACTATTATAATATGAGTTTAATTGAGTTTAATTGATTTGGGACCAAAAATGTTTTGGTTGCGTTTCTTTTGCAAGTCACTTTAACCAAACATCATTACTGGATTGTTACATGCCATAGTCCCAAATGTATATATTTTTGTAAACTACCCCATGATGCTTTACATGTATATGTAAACTTATGGTAATAAAGATGATTGATTGATTTTCCGTGCCCTTTCTTCCTTTATATTTAAGGGTACATGCACCATTATGGTTCATCCACTCACAAATTATCGTCAAAAGCTGTTTATTGTATGAAAAGCTTTCGACCTATATATATATTAGTGCTACAGCAGTATATCAACATTTTTACATTATTAGGTATTTAAAGGATAGATGCAATGACATATGGTCATATTCGGATTCATACATATGGGATGTCAATTTGGCAATTGCGCCATTTTAAATTTCTGAAATCGGCCCATAAATTACTTATATACGGCTTTTTTAAAAAAACGCCTTATTTAGCCCCGGCGACCAGAATGAAAATCTGACGGGATGACTCCTGTGACGTCACTGGAGTAATCTTATTATCGGCGATAGTCATAATTCTACGTAATTTCGCAACATTTTGATTGTTAATTGCATTATCAAACCTTCAACAAAACAACTTAAGTTTTCCATATATCGAATGTTAAGATATCCAACTAGGTAATTCGGTTACCTCCCAAAATTTCTACAAGCCAAAACTTCTACATGCCAAAACTCCTACATGCCAAAACTTCTACATGCCAAAACTTCTACATGCCAAAACTTCTACATGCCAAAACTCCTACAAAAAGTCAGGGCAGATGTTTGCAATTACCTATTTTATAATGGAACAGCCCAGGATATAATTTATTGTAATTTGCCAAAACTTCTACAGCTGATTGAAGAAGGGGGTGGAGGATTACTAGAGTAGAGGATTAAAACAGGTCCAGCTTATTACTAACCAAGGAAGATGAGTATTTTGTGTATATTTATATTCATATATATAATATATTAACATGAATATTTCGTTACATACGAAAAGTAACAATTTTCAAGTTTGTTTGATTTTTCGTTGCAACAAAGCTGTTCACCAGGCAGAAAACACAAATGGAGTTTCATGAGTGCTGTCGGGTCTGTTTGACAATTAATATTGAATTCAGTGCTGAAATTATTTTTATATGAGCTTGTGATTTGTGAATTTATATCCATATAGTACATGGAAAGAGGAATTGAGAAACAGGGCTACCCCTATAAAAAAAAATATCTCTTCCCGTGGCGTTGACAGGAATTATACATTAAAAACATGTAGCATACATTATAACAAGTCACAATTCATATACCAATACGTAAATTAACATGGACATTAAAAAATGTAAAATACGAACTTTATGCTGTTGTATGCTAACAGATAACACATTTTTTTCAAATGTTACGTTCTTTCTTAATTACTGGAAACGTTTGCTAAAGTCAATGAATGTGCAAACAGAATCCACAATTTTTAAGTTAGTCTCATCAGATAAGTGATTGTTACCACAGTTATTGGCTTTAATACTTCTCGATAAAGTAACACCACTTATAACGTTTGGAATATGTGACCCCAACAACACAATAAATGTACCTTTAAGCGACAAAGAATTACTAGATTGATATCAAGACGTCAGTGACATTTACTCGTAGTCCATTCTTACTTGAGGTAATGACCATGTGCACTGGACCCTGAACTGTGTTGTTTTAGTCTGTAGAAGATTTGGCATGTAGAAGTTTTGGGAGGTTACCGGTAATTCCGCAGATGACAATAACATAATTATTGAATAAACATGTGTTTTTGACGATTTAACGCACCTCATAAATTCAACAAGCGACAGTGATAACCATCATTCATTAACTAATGAGGCTCCACGGACACCAGCTGTCTGGCGGATCACAGACGACCCTCGTATGTGGTTAATCGCAGTCACGTCTCAATGATTGTCTTCAAACGGATCCCGGCGCTGATATAAATATAAAATTGGTATATTAAATCGTTTTAATAATCAATTGCAAGTGTATATTGTCTCGATTTTATGCTCAATTGACTCCGATATATAATGTACGTAGAGATACTCATCTGTCATTCTTGGAAAAATGCATTTCACCTGAACTTTAAGGGTGTACAATTTGTTTGATAAGAATGTCTCTCCTTGCTAAAATACGCTTTAAACAAAGACATTAGAACAATAACCAAGTCATTATAAGCTTGCAACAGAGATACACATGTATCACTTGGTTATTATTTCTAAAAATGAGATGGTGTATTTTGTTTTGTAATTCGACATAACAAGGACAGAACAGTGTGAAATGACTTTCATTCTCTTTACCAAGGTTACATAAATGACATCTTCTTTCTTTTTCTATAGATGGTTTTCCTCCCGTTAATCGTTAACAAGTTAACAACTCAAAACAGAACATTACTGACATTGTTCTTAAACTATATTTTGTAATTACCGATAAATATTTTTCTGGCTGGATTAGCGTTTTGAAGGTCCTTATTTTACTTTTACCTCCACTTTTTAAATTCAAGTTAAAATTCCACTTTGTCATATTGAACATTGAATGATTATCGAAGAGGAAATATAGATATTATTTTTATTGGACATTTACAAAGCAACATCAAAATGAGCGTACTTTCAATACTTGTAGAGCGAAGTACGAGACCTGATGGGTTGCCTAATGTCCGACATGTCACTAGAAAGTGTGGTTGATGGAGGATATTACACAAGGAAATCTCTGTATGTTATTGTTACACTCAATGAGCAGCTAGTCAGTTATTTCAGTTTTAGAAATCAAGTATTGTGATAGCCCCGAGCATATGAACATACACACCATATGTTTTAATAGATATTTATCAAGGAGATAAACTAACAATAACTTGTGTATTTAACATAAGATTTTACATATTTTATTTTTTCATATTTTATATATAATCATACGATAGTGTCAAATAATCAAATAATGTAAAAATCATATAATGACCTGGTAACTCGCTTATGAGAATAAACTATTTCTCTCGGCTAACGCCTCGTGATACGCATTACCCGCTTGTTACAGGACATTATTTCCTACGTGTCCACCTCAGTGATGTTCATTCTCTCTCGAGCTGTATGTCACTTTGATAACCAGGTCAAATGTTAGATGTTTTCAGAATGTCTCATTGGGTCAACTTCAAAAGATACCTAGAAAAACAAGTTTTTTGAAAATGCTATAAAGTACGCTGACTCCCTGAAGTCCTTTTGATTGCTCGCTCTCGTTACATACATACTGATAGTCTATTTACAGGTTAATTATAGCAGTGTGTGTGTAAAATTAACATTTACATACGATTAATAAACATAAACAAGTCATTGGGTCTTTAGTTCACCTAGCTGTCTGAGAGTTAACACATCTCTAATTAATAATACACATGGCGTAGTTGTCTGTACACAACATTTCAGCTTTTTAGTTCCTGAAAAGAATAACTGGAGGACACCGAGTAATCAAAATTACATTTCATGTAAGCCATATCTATAATGTTGTGTCAATATTTCAAATTTATAACTAGATTTCATTTCGAAGCACTGTTAGGTGGTTTCAATACCGCATTATGGATTTCATAGAATACTTACCACAAACACAAGTGCTTTTATTTACAAATTACAAACGTCTCAATTATGTACATTTTGTAATTTTTTAAATGAAACTATATAAAGCATATTTTATTTGAGTGTGTACATGTAAAAAAATCTGTGTCATCACTTATTGGAATGAATCAAGGGACTGACATAGCCCAGTCAAATCGCTGACCATACCGATTTGAAAGCATTCGGAACAGACGAAAGCCCCTAGTTTCTCGCGGCGAAAGCTTTTGTTTGAGGTCTTGTGATTGGTTAACTGAATTGCGTCAGAACATGGGAATCAACGGGTTGTTATCAGTCGGTTTTGCGAGGAAACCTCTGAACGATATGAGGTTGCATCCCGATACATGTTCCCCCCCCCCCCCCCCCCCCCCCCCCCCCTCGGCAAACTTTCTATTTAATCAGACTAATCAGGCTACAAGTTCAGTACGATAGCTTCATTATCTTGAGGGAATCCCGCCTCGTTCTGGTTGTACAGGGCCTATGGGGAATGTAATATGACACCTCATGCGATTTCATTGGTAGTTCCGAAAGTGGGTATATCTGGAAATGTCTCAAATACTCAAAGTATAACAACAGAAGAACACTTACCTTTACATTTATGGGATCAAAGTATAATTGCCCTCAGTTATGTGTCAAAATAAAGTTACTCTCATCAACATTGGCAACACAAACCAACTACAAACAACAGATGTATCCACTTCCGGTTGCAAATTTTACTCAACCCCCCTACTTCTAAGCTTGGATCTTTTTGTTTCAAAATAAATAGAGCATCATTCTAGGGTTTTTATTGGTTGTTGCTCTATCAGTAATCATGTCAATTAAAAGAAATAGGTGGAGCTTCAGTAAATGTTGTTTTCTGGTTGGTCAAAGAACACCACCCTTCCTGAGGCTTTCCATTCACAAGTAAGGGTTTCTGAAACTGTAAATGTGTCAACATCTTTGCCCCTATCGTTGATATTTGTAATTATTATGAAGGATCTATCACCCTAGGTCACCACTGCTGTCTCTGTTTTGTTTAAATCCGATGATATCAGTAATTGAGATGGGCAATCCTTCAGTAGGGGTAAACACAGTGTCTTGGGGGTACCATACTTTATCAACTGGATCTTTTTGTTTCATCGGTCGGATAAACAAACTGTCATTACCATGGTGTAGTTGGATCATTAAACCTAAATGGCATTTAGTTATTTTGACACAAACATCCTGCTATACTGAGGTAATACATTCTGTAGCCTGTACCAGATTCTCCCCCATTTTCTAATATCTAGGTCACGTGACCAATACAAAGCATCTGATTGGTTGGAAAGAGAAAATGTTGTCTGCACGAAATATCTCATTGACAAGCAACTGATGATTATTGAGAATAGAATAGTGTGTATCAGACAAACATTAAGTTATCATCTTTATATACAGTATGTAATACTTTCTAATATTTCAAACTTGGAACAATGTTTGTATGTGAGGTCAAATTTTATCTCGCATAAAGATTTGTACAAGCACATACCTCGAAACTGACACTGCTCTTAGTTTGCACAGAAAACGTGGAAATTGTACCTTGATCAAGGCCATTCAAAGTACTATGCCCTTTTCTAACAAGTATTCCAAATGTTTTGAAAATGGTTGGCACAAAAACAGTAATGACGAAGTAATAGAATGGAATAGAATGAGATGTAAATTTAGAGCAAAGCGGGAGAATGCTAACAAAAAGAAAACCTTTGCCTGCATCAAGGTGTGGATGCAAATCAGAAAATACCATGTGCTCCTTAGCTGGTAGAGGATTAAAAATTGTTGTAAGATGTGTAAACCATGTACCAATTTATGTCTTTGTAAAGGTGGTTCTAAATGCAAAAATCCTCACAAAAATGGCGGCACATGTACAAATTGTCGAAATTAATTATCTGATTCAGAAAGCATAAATTCAAATTTTAGTTATTGTGATTCATATACAACAATAGACTATATATCAAATGATGTAAACACATATTTTCATGATGAGGTTAGTCCTCCTAACACTGAGAATGAGGATGAACTGTAAATTAATAAAGAGATGTATAGATTTAGCAGGATAAGATTAAAGATTCAAGATTATTTATTGCACAAACTCCTCATTCAGGCAGAGTACAAATCTAAATACTAAAAAACATAAAATAACATCAACATAACTGAATGGCAAATATTGAACATTAAGGAAACAATAATTATACTATCTTTTGATCTGTCAAAAATGTATAATTCAACAATATTTTTTGCATCCACACAGGCAGGCAAAGGTCTTCTTTTTGTTAGCATTTGTAAGTTTGTGCCTGGTTTTAAAAAAAATAATTTTCATTAGTATTGAATGACTTGCTAACAAATGATTTTTTAAAAAGATATATTCATTTCAGAATACAGTAATTCAAGTGATTTAACATGATGCGGTCTTTGTATGTTATTTCCCCCCTTCTTGGGGCCGTTGAGCTATTTGTAATCAACCCGACTGCTTATCTCATGTTTATGGTATCGCTTTACCAGATTCCGAAAGCGAGGCGCTGAAATGGCGGGTAAATGAAGAATCTGGGGAAATCCCTTTTGAACTCGTAGACTGAATGGTATTACATCAGTATTGATGTTGAAATTTATGTAAAATCTATTTTGTATATGCGGTCAATATTTTGCCGAAATGCTATTGTAAGAGAGAATTACCTATTGAAACTAAAATATACATAACTCATGAATGATGATTTAAAGATGTATTCCAAAACAATAGTCCAATTACACAGTGTTATTGGTTAAATCCATGTAACACTTGATTGAAGTTTTCACAGCACACAAATTGTTAATTTTATTCCATATCAGATAAGTCCGTTGCACACAGATGTGGAATGTCGATACTTAACGTGGGACCTTCAGTTCTGTAGGTTTTGAAACACCCATGGGTACCATTTAATTTCTCGAATATGTTGTACCCTTTTTATAGTCGATCGATACAATACAACCTTGACAGTGCTTCTATACTAACAGTGCAGGGTACAATTGTAACGATCTAAACATTGCAATTTAAAGTAAAGATTTCAAGTATACAGTAAAGATTTTCTTTTAAGAGAATATATGTCATATAGATATTGTCAACAGACCTTTGAAGAACAGATTCTAAGTAAAGCTATTTTTGTACATGTTAATTTGAATACCTTGTTAAGTATGATGTCATATTCCCTAGTATGCCAATTAAGTGACATCATAGTCATTAACGAGTACACTCATTAATAACTTATGACCCTCATTGGCCAATACAAAATTAGGACCCCTGGGGCAGAGCTCCTTACTTTACAGAGCAGCGGATGTACGTTATATATATATATATATATATATATATATATATATATATATAGCCTATCATTGATATAACGTTTGGATCTATCACCCGTGTAAGACAATTACGCAAGTATGATAGTATATGAGTGTAAACATGTCGTGAATAACTGAAAAAAAACCTTGATGTCAACAAATCACTCCACAAGATTCCACTTGGTACCAACCGCAAAAACACGCTGCATTCCTAATCCATGACTAAGCGGGGCAATCCGTGCTTAAACTGGGGCTAAAAATAGCAATTAGCTTTATAACGGGAAATATCATGATTAAATGGAAAGCAACTTATTTACTGAGTTCTCAAACCTATTTGAAACCTGAATAACAACATTTTCGCCTACGCGTTTCGCCCTTGTTTGGGAAACAGTCAGTCAGGTTGATGAAGTGACGTACACTCCGAACTAGATGTTTCTGTATAGAACATCATTAAACTATATGCAATACCTCTCGGGCCCAGACTCATAACTTCCTTGTTACAGACCATTGAATTAAACTTTGGTTATAAGGAACACACGCACGTTTCTTTTCTGTTTTGATACTCGCCCTCAGTTCAGTTTTTGAAGGGTTCTAACATATTTAAAACATTAAAGAAGTAAGTGTACAATAGAGGCCGGCTTGTTGGCAGAATGTACATGGCCCGGTAAGCCTGTATAATAATGTAATTTGTTTCAACATTTTCACCATGAAAGTTAAACTCTGGATATAGATGTACTCCCTACATTTGTTATATCAAGTTGACCTGTAATCGAACTTGTTTGAACTTCACTGAAGTTCACTGATGTTATCTGAAGTGGGGATTTCGTGGGGATTTTATGGGTGCTTCACATGTTATGACGTTTATGTGTTCTCACGATCCCCTCCTCTAGAAACAAACTTTGTCTGAGAATATCACGAAGAGAATATCCACGGAAAATCTAAACTTCGTTGGGTTTATCCTGCGGTGAATTTATAAATTGAATCGCAAATAATATCATCTAGCACAAATAATTTAAGTACTTTAAGCATTTCTGAACAAAACACCTATACAGGAGAAATTAGGCAAAACGCATCCTTAAAGTACGAATATGCTGCTTATCATTACACATTGTATGATGTCATCTCCTATACGCTCGACATTGTTTCTAGGGAGCTTGTCATTGGCGTTGTGTCATGCTGGCAATTCGCGAAACTTATACAACAATATTACTTCATTAAAGTGACCAAGTGACCAAGCTTTCATCCTACATTCAGTTATCCATAAATATATAAGAAAGAAGAGGGGCAAATTTTATTGTATCGTAACGTAAACGTAAAAGCTTCGGTAAGGTGCAATAAATCGGCAATGACTAATGTTTTTAACACATCATGTGGAGTGCGACAGGGATGCATATTGTCACCGGCACTTTTTATATTGTATATTGATAAACTGGTCAACGATATAATAACATCCGATACCTTTGGTATATTCATTGATGAATCTTTAAAAACACTATCTTTGCTGCTATTTGCGGATGATGTTGCAATATTTGCAGATACAGTTGTTAATCTTCAGAAGAAAATAGATATTTTAGTAAGTTACTGTGAGAAGTGGGGTTTAGCAATAAACTCTAAGAAAACGAAAGTTGTAGTTTTCAAAAAAGGTGGGACACTATCGAAATATGAAAAATTGTTTCTTAATTAATGATATAAGGGGAACAAAATAGAAGTAACTTCTTATTACAAATATTTAGGTATTGTCTTTTCATGTAGGAACAGGCTGAAAAGGCATTATTTCCAATCAAACGTTTTATAAATTAATTTTAAAATCTGCCCGTTGAAGCTGCTTTCAGAATAAATTGGGTTTCGTAAGTAAGGAAACTGCTTTGCAAATATGGCTTTAATTATGTATGGACGAATCAGACCATTGTAAATAAAAACTATTTCCTGGAAAATTTTAAGCAACGATGTAAAGATGTATACTTCCAAGAATGGAACAATGCAATGTCCATATCAAGCTCTTTTAAATTGTATTCTTTCATAAAACATGACTATACCGGTACTTTCCTATACAATATTTATCCATCAATAATGCAGGATTACGGAGATGTCTGACAAAATTACGCTGTAATATACATGGTTTCAGGATGAATACTTACAGATTTTATAAAAATCAGACACTTCTTGTTCATACTGTAAAGCACAGATTGAAGATGAACTAAACTACCGGGCAAAAGAAAGGACTCACCTCAGTTGATTTTATCATATGTATGATTTTCAATAATTTTCATAATCCAAAACTGATAAGTACAGGTGTTTAGTTAGCAGTCAAAGAATACTTCTACATGTTTTTTAATTATTTTTTTAAAAATGAAATTTTAAGTTTAATTTTGTTTTTAAAATAGTGTTGATGATACACAACTGTTTATCGACATATAAGACATATCCTGTGTGAAAATGAATAAATGTGCCTGATTCTGCACACATTTAAAACATTTTAAACAGGGTAGTGGTCTCCATTACAAACAGATATTTGAACTAAAATTTAACCTCAGTCACCAACAAAGTCATTCAAACTACTGCAGATAAGTATTATTGTATCGTGTCATAGTCAAATACATCTGATTTAATTAACGAGACATCGGCGGAGAAGCTATCTAGCCGCCCCGTCTATCGCTTATCACAGTCACGCCTCAGTGAGCATTTTCAAAAGGTTTCGCCGAACAAATTGCGATAGTGTTAAAATGGGTGAATTAAAATCGTCTTAATTATCAATTGCAAGTGTATATTGTCTCGATTTTATGCTCAATTGATTCCGATATACAATATACGTAGAGGTAATCATCTGTCATTCTTGAGAAAAATGCATTTCATCTATCCTTTAAATATTGAATTAATCGAAACAAACTTAGGTGAGTCCTTTCTTTTGCCCGGTAGTATACATGTCATCCTGGTATTTCCAGCATATACAAATTTGCGAATTAAATATCTCCCATCATATTGCCATCACCATCCATGTATTTACAAACTGATCTACCTTTTAACTATGATTGATTATGATAACCTATTCAAACTTTGTATTTTCTTAGATAAGGTATTTAAACTAAGAACCAAAATGAAAGCATTGTATTCAACTTAAACCTATATTGTCAGTGGCGCAGCAACGTGCTTGTCATATTTTACACATGTTGTACTGTTGGCCTCATGGCAATTTATACGGAATAAATGATTGATTGATTGAATTCATTACACACAAATTAAAAACCGTCATTAATACAAACATGTTATGTCTTCATCTGTTGATTTTAGTGCCTGAAAGTGACATTTATTTCAATCGGAGTAGAATATTACAAGAAAATAATATCATTAGATATGTTGTATTGTACACAATTAAATCATGCAACCATACAGTGTGTATTTGTGTGGTCAATTGCATATATTTATGTAGTTTATTGATGCTAATTATGTAATTCCATATTGGCCTACTTGTACAGATCCGAGGTCCGTTGTATTGACACGAGAGTCGAGGGACCATATATATGTGATAACGAACCAAGGACCAGTACCAGGCATTACTTAACAACCTTTTAATTTATCTTTTTATATAATAAGTGCACAATAGAAGAGGGTGCATTTGCATATAAAGTATCGAATACTGAATGGGACGGTGAGTGTTGAAATTTTTGGGAAAGAAACTTTGAATAGTTTTGTCTTTCCCAAATTGTACATTTACGCATGTTTAATTCTATAGGCTAATGTTTTCTCGTGTATATGCCTTTCTTGTATTGGACACGTTTGTCGATGATGGCCAATGTATCGAATCCTTTAAACACTAAATAGATGTCTTGCAGTTGAGAGTATGATGTAATTAGTCGAGTATCGAGAATATGATCATACAAGTAATCGAAGATGGATCGACGCTCGTTTTTGGAACGCATACATGTTAAAAAATGATTGTATTATTTTGGTAAGGGGCAACTTTCATGTGACTTACATAATCACCCCTCTTACTACTCCAGCACTGCCCTTTCGCCTAAACCTCAATATTAAGCTTCGATCTTGTTATTGTCGAACGACTTGCACAAGTCGTGACGTACAGCACATGGAATGCTCCTAGGTATAATGCTCAATGAAAACAGCAAACGATAGCTCGTGCTGACTGTCAGAAACCGAAAATAACATCATTCAAATATTTTAAGTTTCGCCTTTTTATCGGCCAAGGTTTGATAAACATCTCATACACAGACTTGCTTTATTCGAGTGCGGGTGACTCCCCTAAATAATAACTGTTCCGCCATGGTTAAGGGTTTTATTCACTCGTTTTTTCTCACACCACTTAATGGGGATATATGGGACTTAAACGTTACGGTTTCCTGAGCTGAGACGTATGTTATGCTCGTGGTGGCGGGACACTGGTTCAATCATTATGAGTGGATGAAGACAAAGTTGTGCATTTTACTCCTTATAAAACATAGAAGTAGGTTTTGAGGATCCTGTTGAAGGTAAAGACGTGCCTCTCAATGCATATCACTCTTGTTCAGCTGAGGGTGAAGCGAGGGGCAAACGTCAATTACAGGTCAGAGGTCAAGGTCAAAGTCTCTCTGCAGTCGTGCTGAATGTGTTTATGTAAAAAAATCTGGTAGTGAAAGGGTTTGAGATGGCTGAAAATGCACGAATAACGGTATGTATTAAGTACTGATATTTACTTTTGTCCGCATAAGATTATATTTACAGCGTGTGTTAAGAAACTTCGTTTTAACACGGACTTAATGTGATTTAAGTCCGTGGTTTTAAGGATCGTGAGTGTTGAAGCTTATATAAGCAAGTTTGATTTGTGATTTCCGTGTATGCCTGCACTCCAATATTCAAGCCATGTAGCGGCGCTAGTTATGACAACTCGACGAACTGTTGGTAGTAGTAAACATTTGATGGTTTACGCTGATATGTTTATATAGCGTAACTTAGCATGACGGGATAGAGTATAGTAAAGCTCCACAACTTTAACTCGATATAAGCAACTCCACTTTTCGGTAGCAATACAAGGTTCAATTTCAATAACATATATCGTGTTTTATTTTATCTCCGTAATTATAATATTGGTTATCTTACCTCGCCTGTTGTTGATATGACGGTTGACTGAACACGTGACCTAGCTACATCTGGTATCTGGTATGGTCAATTGTGTCAAAAGTGTTGACTATGATTAAACGATCAATGAAATTTAACTGGTTTGTAAATAGCTTTCAAACGAGCCCAATTCCACGTCTTTACTACCCCAAAATATAAAAGATACCAGGTACATCTAATTTAGGAATCTTTGTGTTACGCATTGGAACGGACTGGTGCAGTGGGGGAGGGGTCAAAATATAGGCCATTTTATTTGCTTAATATGATTCACAATTTTAACTAGTTCTACTGATATTTCTACTTAAGGGATTTTGACAAAACTTTTAAAAAAGTATACCTTTAGATAGCCACTTAACCTGAGTTTCGGTGCCATTAAGTGGCTAACCTTTAGTAACCAGTTTTCACCACATACTTACAATCATCAACATATTCCAATGCAAGGGATACATTCATTTATATAGTACAACTCTATTTCATAAACAGACTGATGGCAAAGCCGACGATCGGAAGAATGAGGAAGCCGACATTGTGTACTTCACTGACAGGGGAGGCAACTCTATCAAACTGCAGCAGTTTAATGGCAGGTATTATCTCCCCTTTGCCAGACCAGCCGATTTGAAAGGTATCCGCACACTCCGGATGAGACAGGATGATATATTATTGGTTACTTATGCCAGAACAGGTAAACATTTAAACTTATATATACATGTGCCATAAATGCAATTTGTGTAATCAATTGAAGATTAGAGTTGTTCCCCTTTGTTACCTTGTTTTATCTGATTATAGTGCCAGTAATGCATTGATGGTTGTTTCGTTATTTATTTAATCTATCATAATCTAATTTCTACTTATTTGAGACAAACGATATATGCGAAGTGGAAAATGTGTCTTCATTACATTTTAATATTGTAAGGGTACAAATAAGCTGCAATGTTAAAGTGCCATTGCTTATTTTCATAATATTTTATTTGGCTTTCAAATGTGCTGGGACCACATGTGTAGAATAAGTATTCCACTGACTTGCATATTCACACCCTATCGCCAAATGTATGATCCGTACTTGTGCAACATCATTTTACATGTGCAGAAGCAACTTCCAATTCATGGCATAACTCTTGCCAGTCTCCATTACTGGCTGATTTAGGCCTTGCAGTATTTCCTTAAGAAATCTGTGTTTAGAAATCCAGGCCCGCTATGCATTTCAAGTGCAGCGATTCACTGCCTCGACACAAGAAAGCGAGGGAAATACCGCAAGGGTTAAATCAGCCAGTAATGCAGACTGGCAAGAGTTATGCCTTGCGTTTGGAAGTTGGTACAGAAGCCGAAATTAAACGTCCTATACATATGCACAGTAGTTATATGATCTATTCAAAATTACTGTTATCACAACCTGCTTGTTACACCTTTCATCTCTTTGTTATCTCATCTTGTTGTTTTTGTTATCTCATTATCATACCAACATGTATCATGTATATAACCTCTGTTTTTATCATCTCTCCCATATGCTTGATAACGGTATTAGGATCTATACCGAAACGTCGCTATTGTTAATAAAGAAGTTGATCATCCATAAAGTATTTGTCTTCTTACGTAACGGTATGCTCAGTTTGAAACAACGTCACCGATTACACAACTAACTCCTCTTTTTCTAGATAGGAAAAGTGTCGGTATGTAACAGAGGTTACGATAGAAAATCTGAAAGAGGTAACCTGTGTGGGAAGATAATTGTAGCTAGATTTTATTAAACGTGACACTGGTTCCAGGAACCCACTGGCTGTTCGAGATGATCTCGATGTTGATGAGTGGGAAAGCTGAAACTATCCGCACCTCCAAGATCAACCACCAGCTGGAACTCGCTACCGGAAGTAACATCTCTGACCTCCCCTCGCCTCGAGTCCTCAACACTCACGTGGGCTTTCCCGAACTTCCGACTGAGCTGGTGGAGAAGAAGTGCAAGGTTATCTACTCCTTCAGGTAGGGTCCAGTCTCCAGAGTGACCATAGCAGAGTGACCAATAGCTGAGTGACCAAAGCAGAATGACCATAGTAGAGTGACCATTGGGTCCACAATCTCAAGAGTAGCCACAGTATGTTGACCAAAGCAGAGTGACCATAGCAGAGTGACCATAGTAGAGTGACCATTTGGTCCACAATCTCAAGAGTAGCCACAGTTTGTTGACCAAAGCAGAGTGACCATAGCAGAGTGACCATAGTAGAGTGACCATTGGGTCCACAATCTCCAGAGTAGCCACAGTATGTTGACCAAAGCAGAGTGACCATAGGGTCCACAATCTCCAAAGTGACAATAGCAGTGTGACCAATAGCAGAGTGATCATAGCAGAGTGACCATAACAGAGTGACCATAGGGTCCACAATCTCCAGATTAGCCACAGTATGTTGAACATTGGAGAGCGACCATAGGAGAGTGACCATAGGGGCCAAGGTATCTAGAGTGACCGTTTAAGACCATTCTCAATACATTGATATATTGTCATAGTGTATATTATCCAGTATGCTATATAACAAATGGGGTTAGTATATATAGGTAACTCTGTTCTGTTATTATTTATATTCTCATCAATATTCACTCTGAACGTTGGGAAAGCGCTCATAAACATCAAGAGAAACCAGTGTTTCAGAAAGCAATGCCTTATACTCACATTTAATCAACGACTTACATATAGTGTCATTCCTTTATGCACTTTATCGCCACTGAGAAGCGTGCATGTTCATCACAAATACATTCTTTTATTGGAGAACGATGGATGCAGGTTGTAACCACAAGTTACTATTCGATTACATTGCAGTTGGTCTAATCAATCGAGTACTGGTGTGATGATAATTAGCGCCATGTTGCAGGGACCCTAAAGATGTGGCGGTGTCTCTGTACAACTGCTACCTAGGCTACCCGACCATCTGGGAGTACAGCGGACACTTCAAGGACTTCCTCTACCTCTTCCTGGAGGGCAAGGGTGAGGACACTTCCAGGGACACTTGTGTAGTGGAACATTAGCTTTAGAAAATACATGTGGAACTCCAGATATACGGAATCAACCCATTTAGTGTGATAGTTAGGGAAATGCAAAATATTTATTGATGTGTGCATGCAGTCGGACGCATACAACACGTGTTTATTTGAATCAATTTTCATTCTTCAATTACGTATTTCCCTTTGGCTCTATGTTTATTGTAACAGTATGGCTTCTTGCGATACAAAGATACAAAGTACGATGGTGCATCGATGTTAGTAGTCAGGGATTAGCCTGTACCATTCTTTAAAAAGACATTGGAGAGTACTTGTTGCCAAGTGGATTCGTTAAAGGAGGACTATGCGGGATAATGAGCCCGCTGATGGCGAACGTGTTGCGTGCGGGTGACATGGTCACGTGACTCGGACTGGGCGCAGACCCAGCGATGTGGTCATGTTTTTGACAGGGGATTCCCCCTTTTCACAGGCGATCGTTGATTGGCTGTTTCATTCTCGTTCTTGTTTTGGACCCCGCCATCGCTAACTACAACGATTTCGTGGTCCATGACCAGGTTCGAGACAACACAGCCTACAGACAGCAATCCCACAGACGATTTAATTGTGTTGCAGAGGTTTGGACGTCTTGGACAGACGATTTTACTGGAAATCCGGGATCCCCAAGGGCACTACACTGGGTTTATCGGACTTTAGATGTGTAGATGTTTGGGGGGAAAACGATTACAATAAAAAAAAAAATGCTAACATGTATTACTATTAATTCATTTGGTATTCTTAATAAGCAAAACTATTTTCGTAAGGAATGACAGATATTTAATTTAAGAAACCATTGTAGTAAAATATATGTAAAAGATGTATTTTAACTCATAAAACATGTTAAACAAGTTTTGTAGGAAACAACTTCAATATTGTAAAAAAAAAACCCAGCATTGTTCATGTCACTCAGTCTCTATGAATGTACATCATACATACTGGACAAAACAGTGGCATTTTGAAATTATTCCATAGTGATATATTTATTGATAGTGATGTTTTAATCCTGAAATATATGAACCCCAACTTGGACATATAAATATACTCTGTCAATGTCAATAAATATACAAATTTGTTTTGACATAGATTATCCCGGGAACGGGACAAAACGGCGATAAACCAAAACGTCGAAAGGCGAAAACGGCGAATATTTGACGAAAACGTCGATGAAATGCCTGGCGAAAACGTCGATAAATTTTATATAGAGCAATAAAGTATAAAAGTATTATTTAGTTTGTTTTTATTTACGTTTTAATCCTTACATGTGATTAATGTGATTATTACAGTATGGTATTACCGTGTATTGAAGTCGCCGACAGTGTTGTGATTAAAACAACATTGTTCGCTTGGATGTTTTCACAAGACTTCATTGATAAGTGGATAAACTCAAACTCCTCCTACAGATTAGATGTCACTCACCACCATGCCTTTCCCTTGTACGGTGTGTAAGAAGACAAATTAAAATTCTTTATTTCTCAAAATCGCCACCAACGGTGGTACATGAGCTTTACAATTCAAAGAAAATTTATACAAAAATTCCAAGATGGACAGAAGGAACATATAAACAATATTTATATATATATTTAATGTTGAATAATGTTTTATAAATGTATTGCTAAACAGTCATTGAATTGTTAATACTGTTCACATAAACCTTCTTATAACAAATTAAATGTACAATATATTGACATGCAAGTCGTGTGTCATTTATCTAGTCAGTAATGTATACAACGTGCAGAGAAACTTTGCAATCGACAAATTGTCTAGCCAGACTGGAGACAATTGCAATGCGATTTGGCAATAGAAAGCTTACATGTAATGCTTTGAAGTTTCATCCCCAGGGTTCTACTTGAATCTATGTACAAATAACAGTGTTCAATACACATTGTCTGTTATGTCAGCAGCATTTCCTGTATATTAGCGGTTGTCGTCTCCACTGACACTACCAAATACCACAATTATGTAACGTCGCAGATTGTGATCACATCATTACACGGAGTCAGATACCTTTCAATTAGCATTCAATTAGCATTCAATTAGCATTGCTATGTCCCTGTAATGAAGTCTTTTGGTGATATTTTCATTTCTACCACATTTTAAATATTTGATTTTTTATAAGTTACGCATAGGGCAAACTGAAAGAAGTCACCAGCTGTAGAAGTCGCCCGAACTTCGGAGACTTTTCACTTCCAGCTGACGCTATAATATCTGCAATAAATGCAAACTGTTTGTTTCCAAATGTTCCTTTTTAATATGTTTTATTTGTATTTTATTTTTATGAATTATAGATAGTTTGATATATTTTTGTTTTATCAAAACTAGCAATTGCGTGAGGTTCAATTAACGGTTTCATGAAATAATTTGGACACTATTACATTTTCTTTGTAACCACCTGTGAAGTTTTAAATGGCCGCGGAAAAAATATGGAAATATGTAGAAATATTACATTATCACATATGACAACAACATTAAGTTAATTAATTATCAGTTTAGCGCTCACATCGTTTATGCAGCAGCATACCTGCGAAAATGATTGCGACATCATTTATTCTAACAAAGTTTGCGGCAGTTGCTGAAATTAAATAGGAAAGCATGCTCTCAATAAATGACAAATTACTTCAAGCAGTTTAACTAGGGATAATGTATTGTTCCTGGACTATTATCCATGTGTTTAAGGATATAAAGAATCAGTTTGGTGAATAGTTTAAACCACTGACGCATGCCATCTTCATCTGGAACATTTGGGTTGTAGGGTCCGAAGGAAGGTCAATCTTGTCCGAACTGATATACGCAACTTTAACCGTTTTTATTTTCGGTTAATCTTAAGCAATTCTGAAATATCTATGTAAAATCGAGTAAAATTCTTTCTATCCAATATTTTGATTTGCTGAAATTGACATTTTAAAGATTATTATTTATTATACAGTCTTTCATAATATTTGAATCGGATCAGTGTCCAAGCTTCGGTCAGTTTGCGCTACTCTAACCTTTTATGTCTGAAACCTTTTATGGGTGAAATAGGTTTAATGTAGTTAAATATCAGATAAGCGAACCAATTTGATATAATTCTTTTATTTTGCGATACACATATGAGTTTGATATCAATAATAGAAAAGGGAAATGGTCTGCATTGTAATAAATATAAACTCATATCAGTATATCACTATATCCACATTGGAACTTGGTTCATTATGGGCTAATTATTATTATTATGAACACAACGCAAAAAGGTAAATAACGCTATTATTACGAGCTCGAATTATAGACACTCCGTTTCACCGTTGAGTAAAGCGAGAGAGGGGTCAGACGCGAGAAGATTAGGAGCGCGTAGGATTGCGCAGACAAAACTACGCTGAGTAGAGAGAACGCTAATTGAGATTTCCGGCTCGGGACGCTGTGGTGGTAATTACTCGTGGATCGTTTTAATTATCCCGCACAGACCTCCTTTAAAGGAATTGCAATTTGATTAATACGCAGTGTCATTGGTAGTCGTGGTGTTGACGCTTGGGTGATTGTCGCTGTTTGGTGTTATATCACCATGCTGAGAACTGGGAACTGGGAACAGGCTTGAAATTTACAATTTTGTTTTAGCCCAATGATCATTCTAACCTCTCGTCATCATCTCGTTGTAGTTGACGGTAACGGTGTGTTCCTCCACTACCGGGACACGGAGAGGTTTGTGGATGAGAACCCGGATGTACCTGTCCACATTAAAACATACGAGAATATGTCCAAGGTAAGTGATAGACAAGTCAACGTGGAGTTGAAGCTTGTTCTAAAAATAATGGAATGACATAAAGCAATCAAATTGACATAGAGCAACGTTCCAGAGTTTGTGATTCCCCCTTCAACAAGGAACTGAGAATGACGTCAGCACATGTACATGTGTACTGCGCAACGTTAATTAGATGAAGGGGTGAACGTACTCCGAGAACGACGTGTTGGTTCACAATGAATTAGTTGCTACACAGAGGTACTGCTTTTCCTATCTGCAATATGGCTTCGTGTTACTGCACGATGCAATTGATTAAGACCATTTTGCTCCTAATGTCATCAGATATTCTTGCTTATGGTAAATGGTGACGATATATGCATGACACCATGGTACAGACACAGTTAGTAAATTATTTCGCAAATGGAAGTGCTCATCATCATGAAGAGATCAAGGAGAAAGGCTTCCCATATGTATACCCACATCCTTTAAACGCTTCAATACGTGAGGTGCGGGTGTCTACTCATGTTCACACGGTTTGGTCTCAGGACAGGTTGCTGGAGGTACAGACACTGTCCGACTTCCTGGGCCTGGAGAGAGACGACGAGCTGTGCCAGGAAGTCGCTGACAAGTGTGAGTTCTCTCGGATGAAGAAGGATAAGTCGGACTACACCGTCAAATTTGATGACGATAATCCCCTCTACAGAAAAGGTAATTGACTAAATGCTTAAACCGATAATACAACATGAGTAAGACTGTATACTTTACTTTAACATTGTTATATTTTGGATCATACTATCTTTAGAATAGTATACATTTTTGTTCTTTTTCGGTATGATTCCATTGTGAGGTTCGAACACCCCCTCCCTAGAGTCAGGCCCCTATCGCCAGCAGCGAATGCCCCACAGTTTATCCACTAAGGTACCTGGCTTCGTTATGACCAGTGGATGATTAATCTTGAAATGAAGCAGCTGGAAAGTGGAACGTTATGGGTTTTAGTGGCAAGATGAAACAATTGCCTTCCCCTAACAAAAGAGACCCCATTTTTATAAAAGCCACTATGGAGATCTCAAGTGCATTAATTTTCAAAGAATGGTTAACTTTTGTAAATGTGTCCTTTACCGAAACTGTAAATGCAGTAAAAAGAAGGTATTATGAACATTCAGGTTTAACGACATTTGCTGCCGGTAAAGCATGACATGAGTCGATGATATGCGATAGCATGCGGAATGAGTTGTTATATATATTATTAGAACTATCAAATACTATCAACTGACATGTAAACCATCTTCACAAATATGTGACGTCTCATTGTCAGACGGTGTTTCAGTCATGTTTATTCTATTGAATGTATCGCTCCACGTCTATTGGAATCTGATACGAGAATTCTGGATGAGCATCACTACAATGATGCATTTATGTCGACTCCATACCTCGACCAGTCATGTTGAGAAATGTGTCGATGACGTGCGCCATCGGTTGAGCAGGTCATGTTTACATGTTCTCAATACATTTTACAATTTGGGCTGTTTTCTTTGAATCCCAGGAGTGGTAGGCGACTGGAGGAACTACTTCACAGAGGAGATGTTGGACGACTACTACCGCGTGTATGAGGAGAAGATGGCGGGATCCAGGTTCTACGATCTGTATTCAAGGGACAAGTTTCAACAACAAACATAGATTTTTTAAACGCAAACTTTGGAGTCATCGTTAATATTGATCAAAGGGACTGTTGAAGTTACTCCCCCCATACTAAATGTATTATCGTCGTACATACAAGGACACGGATACATCATGCAATTTTAAAACTAAAAAGTGGTTTATATTCCCATCATAGAGTTCAATAATTAAGTTATTAGAACCCCCCTCTTTAAACTCATATAAGCAAATCGAAGCTAATGTTAAAGACTTCCCCTTTCACATTTACCTTTATAGGCGAACTGTTCATGATATTTACATATAGTCTTTTAGATCTAAAATGTTTCCAACAACCTATTGTCTTAATCTATTTGGTAATTGCAATTTAGTCACTGATCGGTCGAACACTGAGTTGGTTACACCCGTGAATTTAAATACGGTTATATATAGAAAAAAACCTATATTTTTGTAAGTTCCCATATCTCGATTCGTTCAAGCAGTTCCTGATAACTGATGATAATGTAATAATAAATTATCTTGGAAATATATTTTTTTACATTAAGCTACGGAATAAATTACACTTTCTATCACTATGATCATTGTTTATGATGTCTTACAGCCATTTACCAGTTAATTATTGATTTTACAGACGCTTCGTGTTGTGTTTATAGTGCTATACTTACGGTGTATAATGGGTATGTGGTCCCATTACCGAATAAACATCCCTCTCTGTGTAGAAAAGGATACTTTGAAGACGAAATGAGGTCATCATAATACCGGTATATATGTGTGATACGCATGTTTACCACGTTACAATCAAAACGCACTGACATCATCTGTTTATATATGTATACGAACATATTGAATAAAAGCTGCATTTTAATAGCTCTACCTTTATTTCATGATTATATCAATGTGAATTAAAATGAAGTAACGAAGTATATCAGAACACCATATGTCAGTGGGAGCCTGGTTTGATTCACAGTTTAACAGAACTCTCGTTTATTTTGGAAAACTAAATAATAATATGATTTAGTCTGGGAATATGACTATACTGAGCTGTTTTTGTACTACATGTGTGGCCGAACGGGACAAGGATATCATTCGTCTTACACTCTTGGATGTTGAACACTTACTACCGTCACTTGTGTGGCAGTCTCATAAAAATCTACCATATTCCGAGGAATTGAATATTCAAAATAGTTCATATCGGGAAACGAACTGGTTTTATAGATTCCTTGCTACAAAGACGGCTTTGTGAGGAAACCTCCGAACGATATGAGTTCGTATCTCGATAAATGTACTATTTTGAAACTTTTATTCTTCGTAAAACTGTCTATTTTAATCGGACTGTTTTGCGGTGGCACGTGGCAGTTCAGCAACAATTGTTGCGGTTCGCTGGTGTCAGAGGGTAAGTGAGACACCGAGACATTGAATGTGACGCTTGTGTTGTCAGAGGGTAAGTGAGACACTGATACATGGAATGTGAGGCTTGTGGTGTCAGAGGGTAAGTGAGACACTGAGACATGGAATGTGAGGCTTGTGGTGTCAGAGGGTAAGTGAGACACTGAGACGTGGAATGTGAGGCTTGTGGTGTCAGAGAGTAAGTGAGACACTGAGACATGGAATGTGAGACTTGTAGTGTCAGAGGGTAAGTGAGACACTGAGACATGGAATGTGAGGCTTGTGGTGTCAGAGGGTAAGTGAGACACTGAGACATGGAATGTGAGGCTTATGGTGTCAGAGGGTAATTGAGACACTGAGACATGGAATGTGAGGCTTGTGGTGTCAGAGGGTGGGACACTGAGACATGGAATGTGAGGCTTGTGGTGTCAGAGGGTAAGTGAGACACTGAGACGTGGAATGTGAGGCTTGTGGTGTCAGAGGGTAAGTGAGACACTGATACATGGAATGTGAGGCTTGTGGTGTCAGAGGGTAAGTGAGACACTGATACATGGAATGTGAGGCTTGTGGTGTCAGAGGGTAAGTGAGACACTGAGACGTGGAATGTGAGGCTTGTGGTGTCAGAGGGTAAGTGAGACACTGATACATGGAATGTGAGGCTTGTGGTGTCAGAGAGTAAGTGAGACACTGATACATGGAATGTGAGACTTGTGGTGTCAGAGAGTAAGTGAGACACTGATACATGGAATGTGAGGCTTGTGGTGTCAGAGGGTAAGTGAGACACTGATACATGGAATGTGAGGCTTGTGGTGTCAGAGAGTAAGTGAGACACTGATACATGGAATGTGAGGCTTGTGGTGTCAGAGAGTAAGTGAGACACTGATACATGGAATGTGAGGCTTGTGGTGTCAGAGAGTAAGTGAGACACTGATACATGGAATGTGAGGCTTGTGGTGTCAGAGGGTAAGTGAGACACTGATACATGGAATGTGAGGCTTGTGGTGTCAGAGGGTAAGTGAGACACTGATACATGGAATGTGAGGCTTGTGGTGTCGGAGGGTAAGTGAGACACTGATACATGGAATGTGAGGCTTGTGGTGTCAGAGGGTAAGTGAGACACTGATACATGGAATGTGAGGCTTGTGGTGTCAGAGAGTAAGTGAGACACTGATACATGGAATGTGAGGCTTGTGGTGTCAGAGGGTAAGTGAGACACTGATACATGGAATGTGAGGCTTGTGGTGTCAGAGAGTAAGTGAGACACTGATACATGGAATGTGAGGCTTGTGGTGTCAGAGGGTAAGTGAGACACTGATACATGGAATGTGAGGCTTGTGGTGTCAGAGGGTAAGTGAGACACTGATACATGGAATGTGAGGCTTGTGGTGTCAGAGGGTAAGTGAGACACTGATACATGGAATGTGAGGCTTGTGGTGTCAGAGAGTAAGTGAGACACTGATACATGGAATGTGAGGCTTGTGGTGTCAGAGGGTAAGTGAGACACTGAGACATGGAATGTGAGGCTTGTGGTGTCAGAGGGTAAGTGAGACACTGATACATGGAATATGAGGCTTGTGGTGTCAGAGAGTAAGTGAGACACTGAGACGTGGAATGTGAGGCTTGTGGTGTCAGAGGGTAAGTGAGACACTGATACATGGAATGTGAGGCTTGTGGGGTCAGAGGGTAAGTGAGACACTGAGACATGGAATGTAAGGCTTGTGGTGTCAGAGGGTAAGTGAGACACTGATACATGGAATGTGAGGCTTGTGGTGTCAGAGGGTTAGTGAGACACTGAGACATGGAATGTGAGACTTGTGGTGTCAGAGGGTAAGTGAGACACTGAGACACTGAGACATGGAATGTGAGACTTGTGGTGTCAGAGGGTAAGTGAGACACTGATACATGGAATGTGAGGCTTGTGGTGTCAGAGGGTAAGTGAGACACTGAGACATGGAATGTGAGGCTTGTGGTGTCAGAGGGTAAGTGAGACACTGAGACACTGAGACATGGAATGTGAGGCTTGTGGGGTCAGAGGGTAAGTGAGACACTGAGACATGGAATGTGAGACTTGTGGTGTCAGTGGGTAAGTGAGACACTGATACATGGAATGTGTGGCTTGTGGTGTCAGAGGGTAATTGAGACACTGAGACATGGAATGTGAGGCTTGTGGTGTCGGAGGGTAAGTGAGACACTGATACGTGGAATGTGAGGCTTGTGGTGTCAGAGGGTAAGTGAGACACTGAGACATGGAATGTGAGGCTTGTGGTGTCAGAGTGTAAGTGAGACACTGATACATGGAATGTGAGGCTTGTGGTGTCAGAGGGTAAGTGAGACACTGATACATGGAATGTGAGGCTTGTGGGGTCAGAGGGTAAGTGAGACACTGATACATGGAATGTGAGGCTTGTGGTGTCAGAGGGTAAGTGAGACACTGATACATGGAATGTGAGGCTTGTGGTGTCAGAGGGTAAGTGAGACACTGAGACATGGAATGTGAGGCTTGTGGTGTCAGAGGGTAAGTGAGACACTGAGACATGGAATGTGAGACTTGTGGTGTCAGAGGGTAAGTGAGACACTGAGACACTGAGACACTGAGACATGGAATGTGAGGCTTGTGGGGTCAGAGGGTAAGTGAGACACTGAGACATGGAATGTGAGACTTGTGGTGTCAGAGGGTAAGTGAGACACTGATACATGGAATGTGAGGCTTGTGGTGTCGGAGGGTAAGTGAGACACTGATAAATGGAATGTGAGGCTTGTGGTGTCAGAGGGTAAGTGAGACACTGAGACATGGAATGTGAGGCTTGTGGTGTCAGAGAGTAAGTGAGACACTGAGAAATGGAATGTGAGACTTGTGGTGTCAGAGGGTAAGTGAGACACTGATACATGGAATGTGAGGCGTGTGGTGTCAGAGGGTAAGTGAGACACTGATACATGGAATGTGAGGCTTGTGGTGTCAGAGGGTAAGTGAGACACTGATACATGGAATGTGAGGCTTGTGGTGTCAGAGGGTAAGTGAGACACTGATACATGGAATGTGAGGCTTGTGGGGTCAGAGAGTAAGTGAGACACTGAGACGTGGAATGTGAGGCTTGTGGTGTCAGAGGGTAAGTGAGACACTGATACATGGAATGTGAGGCTTGTGGGGTCAGAGGGTAAGTGAGACACTGAGACATGGAATGTAAGGCTTGTGGTGTCAGAGGGTAAGTGAGACACTGATACATGGAATGTGAGGCTTGTGGTGTCAGAGGGTAAGTGAGACACTGAGACATGGAATGTGAGACTTGTGGTGTCAGAGGGTAAGTGAGACACTGAGACATGGAATGTGAGGCTTGTGGGGTCAGAGGGTAAGTGAGACACTGAGACATGGAATGTGAGACTTGTGGTGTCAGAGGGTAAGTGAGACACTGATACATGGAATGTGAGGCTTGTGGTGTCAGAGGGTAAGTGAGACACTGAGACATGGAATGTGAGGCTTGTGGTGTCGGAGGGTAAGTGAGACACTGATACATGGAATGTGAGGCTTGTGGTGTCAGAGGGTAAGTGAGACACTGATACATGGAATGTGAGGCTTGTGGTGTCAGAGGGTAAGTGAGACACTGAGACATGGAATGTGAGGCTTGTGGTGTCAGAGGGTAAGTGAGACACTGAGACACTGAGACATGGAATGTGAGGCTTGTGGGGTCAGAGGGTAAGTGAGACACTGAGACACTGAGACATGGAATGTGAGGCTTGTGGGGTCAGAGGGTAAGTGAGACACTGAGACATGGAATGTGAGACTTGTGGTGTCAGTGGGTAAGTGAGACACTGATACATGGAATGTGTGGCTTGTGGTGTCAGAGGGTAATTGAGACACTGAGACATGGAATGTGAGGCTTGTGGTGTCGGAGGGTAAGTGAGACACTGATACGTGGAATGTGAGGCTTGTGGTGTCAGAGGGTAAGTGAGACACTGAGACGTGGAATGTGAGGCTTGTGGTGTCAGAGAGTAAGTGAGACACTGATACATGGAATGTGAGGCTTGTGGTGTC
Organism: Gibbula magus; assembly: GCA_936450465.1. Taxonomy (NCBI): domain Eukaryota; kingdom Metazoa; phylum Mollusca; class Gastropoda; order Trochida; family Trochidae; genus Gibbula; species Gibbula magus. The sequence continues at coordinate 10,784,637 of OW388304.1, forward strand.
AGAGGGTAAGTGAGACACTGATACATGGAATGTGAGGCTTGTGGTGTCGGAGGGTAAGTGAGACACTGATACATGGAATGTGAGGCTTGTGGTGTCGGAGGGTAAGTGAGACACTGATAAATGGAATGTGAGGCTTGTGGTGTCAGAGGGTAAGTGAGACACTGAGACATGGAATGTGAGGCTTGTGGTGTCAGAGAGTAAGTGAGACACTGAGAAATGGAATGTGAGACTTGTGGTGTCAGAGGGTAAGTGAGACACTGATACATGGAATGTGAGGCGTGTGGTGTCAGAGGGTAAGTGAGACACTGATACATGGAATGTGAGGCTTGTGGTGTCAGAGGGTAAGTGAGACACTGATACATGGAATGTGAGGCTTGTGGTGTCAGAGGGTAAGTGAGACACTGATACATGGAATGTGAGGCTTGTGGGGTCAGAGAGTAAGTGAGACACTGAGACGTGGAATGTGAGGCTTGTGGTGTCAGAGGGTAAGTGAGACACTGATACATGGAATGTGAGGCTTGTGGGGTCAGAGGGTAAGTGAGACACTGAGACATGGAATGTAAGGCTTGTGGTGTCAGAGGGTAAGTGAGACACTGATACATGGAATGTGAGGCTTGTGGTGTCAGAGGGTAAGTGAGACACTGAGACATGGAATGTGAGACTTGTGGTGTCAGAGGGTAAGTGAGACACTGAGACACTGAGACATGCAATGTGAGGCTTGTGGGGTCAGAGGGTAAGTGAGACACTGAGACATGGAATGTGAGACTTGTGGTGTCAGAGGGTAAGTGAGACACTGATACATGGAATGTGAGGCTTGTGGTGTCAGAGGGTAAGTGAGACACTGAGACATGGAATGTGAGGCTTGTGGTGTCGGAGGGTAAGTGAGACACTGATACATGGAATGTGAGGCTTGTGGTGTCAGAGGGTAAGTGAGACACTGATACATGGAATGTGAGGCTTGTGGTGTCAGAGGGTAAGTGAGACACTGAGACATGGAATGTGAGGCTTGTGGTGTCAGAGGGTAAGTGAGACACTGAGACACTGAGACATGGAATGTGAGGCTTGTGGGGTCAGAGGGTAAGTGAGACACTGAGACACTGAGACATGGAATGTGAGGCTTGTGGGGTCAGAGGGTAAGTGAGACACTGAGACATGGAATGTGAGACTTGTGGTGTCAGTGGGTAAGTGAGACACTGATACATGGAATGTGTGGCTTGTGGTGTCAGAGGGTAATTGAGACACTGAGACATGGAATGTGAGGCTTGTGGTGTCGGAGGGTAAGTGAGACACTGATACATGGAATGTGAGGCTTGTGGTGTCAGAGGGTAAGTGAGACACTGAGACATGGAATGTGAGGCTTGTGGTGTCGGAGGGTAAGTGAGACACTGATACATGGAATGTGAGGCTTGTGGTGTCAGAGGGTAAGTGAGACACTGATACGTGGAATGTGAGGCTTGTGGTGTCAGAGGGTAAGTGAGACACTGAGACGTGGAATGTGAGGCTTGTGGTGTCAGAGAGTAAGTGAGACACTGATACATGGAATGTGAGGCTTGTGGTGTCAGAGGGTAAGTGAGACACTGATACATGGAATGTGAGGCTTGTGGGGTCAGAGGGTAAGTGAGACACTGATACATGGAATGTGAGGCTTGTGGTGTCAGAGGGTAAGTGAGACACTGATACATGGAATGTGAGGCTTGTGGTGTCAGAGGGTAAGTGAGACACTGAGACATGGAATGTGAGGCTTGTGGTGTCAGAGGGTAAGTGAGACACTGAGACATGGAATGTGAGACTTGTGGTGTCAGAGGGTAAGTGAGACACTGAGACACTGAGACACTGAGACATGGAATGTGAGGCTTGTGGGGTCAGAGGGTAAGTGAGACACTGAGACATGGAATGTGAGACTTGTGGTGTCAGAGGGTAAGTGAGACACTGATACATGGAATGTGAGGCTTGTGGTGTCGGAGGGTAAGTGAGACACTGATAAATGGAATGTGAGGCTTGTGGTGTCAGAGGGTAAGTGAGACACTGAGACATGGAATGTGAGGCTTGTGGTGTCAGAGAGTAAGTGAGACACTGAGAAATGGAATGTGAGACTTGTGGTGTCAGAGGGTAAGTGAGACACTGATACATGGAATGTGAGGCTTGTGGTGTCAGAGGGTAAGTGAGACACTGATACATGGAATGTGAGGCTTGTGGTGTCAGAGGGTAAGTGAGACACTGATACATGGAATGTGAGGCTTGTGGTGTCAGAGGGTAAGTGAGACACTGATACATGGAATGTGAGGCTTGTGGGGTCAGAGAGTAAGTGAGACACTGAGACGTGGAATGTGAGGCTTGTGGTGTCAGAGGGTAAGTGAGACACTGATACATGGAATGTGAGGCTTGTGGGGTCAGAGGGTAAGTGAGACACTGAGACATGGAATGTAAGGCTTGTGGTGTCAGAGGGTAAGTGAGACACTGATACATGGAATGTGAGGCTTGTGGTGTCAGAGGGTAAGTGAGACACTGAGACATGGAATGTGAGACTTGTGGTGTCAGAGGGTAAGTGAGACACTGAGACACTGAGACATGGAATGTGAGGCTTGTGGGGTCAGAGGGTAAGTGAGACACTGAGACATGGAATGTGAGGCTTGTGGGGTCAGAGAGTAAGTGAGACACTGAGACGTGGAATGTGAGGCTTGTGGTGTCAGAGGGTAAGTGAGACACTGATACATGGAATGTGAGGCTTGTGGGGTCAGAGGGTAAGTGAGACACTGAGACATGGAATGTAAGGCTTGTGGTGTCAGAGGGTAAGTGAGACACTGATACATGGAATGTGAGGCTTGTGGTGTCAGAGGGTAAGTGAGACACTGAGACATGGAATGTGAGACTTGTGGTGTCAGAGGGTAAGTGAGACACTGAGACACTGAGACATGGAATGTGAGGCTTGTGGGGTCAGAGGGTAAGTGAGACACTGAGACATGGAATGTGAGACTTGTGGTGTCAGAGGGTAAGTGAGACACTGATACATGGAATGTGAGGCTTGTGGTGTCAGAGGGTAAGTGAGACACTGAGACATGGAATGTGAGGCTTGTGGTGTCGGAGGGTAAGTGAGACACTGATAAATGGAATGTGAGGCTTGTGGTGTCAGAGGGTAAGTGAGACACTGAGACATGGAATGTGAGGCTTGTGGTGTCAGAGAGTAAGTGAGACACTGAGAAATGGAATGTGAGACTTGTGGTGTCAGAGGGTAAGTGAGACACTGATACATGGAATGTGAGGCGTGTGGTGTCAGAGGGTAAGTGAGACACTGATACATGGAATGTGAGGCTTGTGGTGTCAGAGGGTAAGTGAGACACTGATACATGGAATGTGAGGCTTGTGGTGTCAGAGGGTAAGTGAGACACTGATACATGGAATGTGAGGCTTGTGGGGTCAGAGAGTAAGTGAGACACTGAGACGTGGAATGTGAGGCTTGTGGTGTCAGAGGGTAAGTGAGACACTGATACATGGAATGTGAGGCTTGTGGGGTCAGAGGGTAAGTGAGACACTGATACATGGAATGTAAGGCTTGTGGTGTCAGAGGGTAAGTGAGACACTGATACATGGAATGTGAGGCTTGTGGTGTCAGAGGGTAAGTGAGACACTGAGACATGGAATGTGAGGCTTGTGGTGTCAGAGGGTAAGTGAGACACTGATACATGGAATGTGAGGCTTGTGGTGTCAGAGAGTAAGTGAGACACTGAGACGTGGAATGTGAGGCTTGTGGTGTCAGAGGGTAAGTGAGACATTGATACATGGAATGTGAGGCTTGTGGGGTCAGAGGGTAAGTGAGACACTGAGACATGGAATGTAAGGCTTGTGGTGTCAGAGGGTAAGTGAGACACTGATACATGGAATGTGAGGCTTGTGGTGTCAGAGGGTAAGTGAGACACTGAGACATGGAATGTGAGACTTGTGGTGTCAGAGGGTAAGTGAGACACTGAGACACTGAGACATGGAATGTGAGACTTGTGGTGTCAGAGGGTAAGTGAGACACTGATACATGGAATGTGAGGCTTGTGGTGTCAGAGGGTAAGTGAGACACTGAGACATGGAATGTGAGGCTTGTGGTGTCAGAGGGTAAGTGAGACACTGAGACACTGAGACATGGAATGTGAGGCTTGTGGGGTCAGAGGGTAAGTGAGACACTGAGACATGGAATGTGAGACTTGTGGTGTCAGTGGGTAAGTGAGACACTGATACATGGAATGTGTGGCTTGTGGTGTCAGAGGGTAATTGAGACACTGAGACATGGAATGTGAGGCTTGTGGTGTCGGAGGGTAAGTGAGACACTGATACGTGGAATGTGAGGCTTGTGGTGTCAGAGGGTAAGTGAGACACTGAGACGTGGAATGTGAGGCTTGTGGTGTCAGAGAGTAAGTGAGACACTGATACATGGAATGTGAGGCTTGTGGTGTCAGAGGGTAAGTGAGACACTGATACATGGAATGTGAGGCTTGTGGGGTCAGAGGGTAAGTGAGACACTGATACATGGAATGTGAGGCTTGTGGTGTCAGAGGGTAAGTGATACACTGATACATGGAATGTGAGGCTTGTGGTGTCAGAGGGTAAGTGAGACACTGAGACATGGAATGTGAGGCTTGTGGTGTCAGAGGGTAAGTGAGACACTGAGACATGGAATGTGAGACTTGTGGTGTCAGAGGGTAAGTGAGACAATGAGACACTGAGACACTGAGACATGGAATGTGAGGCTTGTGGGGTCAGAGGGTAAGTGAGACACTGAGACATGGAATGTGAGACTTGTGGTGTCAGAGGGTAAGTGAGACACTGATACATGGAATGTGAGGCTTGTGGTGTCGGAGAGTAAGTGAGACACTGATAAATGGAATGTGAGGCTTGTGGTGTCAGAGGGTAAGTGAGACACTGAGACATGGAATGTGAGGCTTGTGGTGTCAGAGGGTAAGTGAGACACTGAGACATGGAATGTGAGACTTGTGGTGTCAGAGGGTAAGTGAGACACTGAGACACTGAGACATGGAATGTGAGACTTGTGGTGTCAGAGGGTAAGTGAGACACTGATACATGGAATGTGAGGCTTGTGGTGTCAGAGGGTAAGTGAGACACTGAGACATGGAATGTGAGGCTTGTGGTGTCAGAGGGTAAGTGAGACACTGAGACACTGAGACATGGAATGTGAGGCTTGTGGGGTCAGAGGGTAAGTGAGACACTGAGACATGGAATGTGAGACTTGTGGTGTCAGTGGGTAAGTGAGACACTGATACATGGAATGTGTGGCTTGTGGTGTCAGAGGGTAATTGAGACACTGAGACATGGAATGTGAGGCTTGTGGTGTCGGAGGGTAAGTGAGACACTGATACGTGGAATGTGAGGCTTGTGGTGTCAGAGGGTAAGTGAGACACTGAGACGTGGAATGTGAGGCTTGTGGTGTCAGAGAGTAAGTGAGACACTGATACATGGAATGTGAGGCTTGTGGTGTCAGAGGGTAAGTGAGACACTGATACATGGAATGTGAGGCTTGTGGGGTCAGAGGGTAAGTGAGACACTGATACATGGAATGTGAGGCTTGTGGTGTCAGAGGGTAAGTGAGACACTGATACATGGAATGTGAGGCTTGTGGTGTCAGAGGGTAAGTGAGACACTGAGACATGGAATGTGAGGCTTGTGGTGTCAGAGGGTAAGTGAGACACTGAGACATGGAATGTGAGACTTGTGGTGTCAGAGGGTAAGTGAGACACTGAGACACTGAGACACTGAGACATGGAATGTGAGGCTTGTGGGGTCAGAGGGTAAGTGAGACACTGAGACATGGAATGTGAGACTTGTGGTGTCAGAGGGTAAGTGAGACACTGATACATGGAATGTGAGGCTTGTGGTGTCGGAGGGTAAGTGAGACACTGATAAATGGAATGTGAGGCTTGTGGTGTCAGAGGGTAAGTGAGACACTGAGACATGGAATGTGAGGCTTGTGGTGTCAGAGGGTAAGTGAGACACTGAGACATGGAATGTGAGACTTGTGGTGTCAGAGGGTAAGTGAGACACTGAGACACTGAGACATGGAATGTGAGACTTGTGGTGTCAGAGGGTAAGTGAGACACTGATACATGGAATGTGAGGCTTGTGGTGTCAGAGGGTAAGTGAGACACTGAGACATGGAATGTGAGGCTTGTGGTGTCAGAGGGTAAGTGAGACACTGAGACACTGAGACATGGAATGTGAGGCTTGTGGGGTCAGAGGGTAAGTGAGACACTGAGACATGGAATGTGAGACTTGTGGTGTCAGTGGGTAAGTGAGACACTGATACATGGAATGTGTGGCTTGTGGTGTCAGAGGGTAATTGAGACACTGAGACATGGAATGTGAGGCTTGTGGTGTCGGAGGGTAAGTGAGACACTGATACGTGGAATGTGAGGCTTGTGGTGTCAGAGGGTAAGTGAGACACTGAGACGTGGAATGTGAGGCTTGTGGTGTCAGAGAGTAAGTGAGACACTGATACATGGAATGTGAGGCTTGTGGTGTCAGAGGGTAAGTGAGACACTGATACATGGAATGTGAGGCTTGTGGGGTCAGAGGGTAAGTGAGACACTGATACATGGAATGTGAGGCTTGTGGTGTCAGAGGGTAAGTGAGACACTGATACATGGAATGTGAGGCTTGTGGTGTCAGAGGGTAAGTGAGACACTGAGACATGGAATGTGAGGCTTGTGGTGTCAGAGGGTAAGTGAGACACTGAGACATGGAATGTGAGGCTTGTGGTGTCAGAGGGTAAGTGAGACACTGAGACACTGAGACACTGAGACATGGAATGTGAGGCTTGTGGGGTCAGAGGGTAAGTGAGACACTGAGACATGGAATGTGAGACTTGTGGTGTCAGAGGGTAAGTGAGACACTGATACATGGAATGTGAGGCTTGTGGTGTCGGAGGGTAAGTGAGACACTGATAAATGGAATGTGAGGCTTGTGGTGTCAGAGGGTAAGTGAGACACTGAGACATGGAATGTGAGGCTTGTGGTGTCAGAGAGTAAGTGAGACACTGAGAAATGGAATGTGAGACTTGTGGTGTCAGAGGGTAAGTGAGACACTGATACATGGAATGTGAGGCGTGTGGTGTCAGAGGGTAAGTGAGACACTGATACATGGAATGTGAGGCTTGTGGTGTCAGAGGGTAAGTGAGACACTGATACATGGAATGTGAGGCTTGTGGTGTCAGAGGGTAAGTGAGACACTGATACATGGAATGTGAGGCTTGTGGGGTCAGAGAGTAAGTGAGACACTGAGACGTGGAATGTGAGGCTTGTGGTGTCAGAGGGTAAGTGAGACACTGATACATGGAATGTGAGGCTTGTGGGGTCAGAGGGTAAGTGAGACACTGAGACATGGAATGTAAGGCTTGTGGTGTCAGAGGGTAAGTGAGACACTGATACATGGAATGTGAGGCTTGTGGTGTCAGAGGGTAAGTGAGACACTGAGACATGGAATGTGAGACTTGTGGTGTCAGAGGGTAAGTGAGACACTGAGACACTGAGACATGGAATGTGAGGCTTGTGGGGTCATAGGGTAAGTGAGACACTGAGACATGGAATGTGAGACTTGTGGTGGCAGAGGGTAAGTGAGACACTGATACATGGAATGTGAGGCTTGTGGTGTCAGAGGGTAAGTGAGACACTGAGACATGGAATGTGAGGCTTGTGGTGTCGGAGGGTAAGTGAGACACTGATACATGGAATGTGAGGCTTGTGGGGTCAGAGGGTAAGTGAGACACTGATACATGGAATGTGAGGCTTGTGGTGTCAGAGGGTAAGTGAGACACTGAGACACTGAGACATGGAATGTGAGACTTGTGGTGTCAGAGGGTAAGTGAGACACTGATACATGGAATGTGAGGCTTGTGGTGTCAGAGGGTAAGTGAGACACTGAGACATGGAATGTGAGGCTTGTGGTGTCAGAGGGTAAGTGAGACACTGAGACACTGAGACATGGAATGTGAGGCTTGTGGGGTCAGAGGGTAAGTGAGACACTGAGACATGGAATGTGAGGCTTGTGGGGTCAGAGGGTAAGTGAGACACTGAGACATGGAATGTGAGACTTGTGGTGTCAGTGGGTAAGTGAGACACTGATACATGGAATGTGTGGCTTGTGGTGTCAGAGGGTAATTGAGACACTGAGACATGGAATGTGAGGCTTGTGGTGTCGGAGGGTAAGTGAGACACTGATACGTGGAATGTGAGGCTTGTGGTGTCAGAGGGTAAGTGAGACACTGAGACGTGGAATGTGAGGCTTGTGGTGTCAGAGAGTAAGTGAGACACTGATACATGGAATGTGAGGCTTGTGGTGTCAGAGGGTAAGTGAGACACTGATACATGGAATGTGAGGCTTGTGGGGTCAGAGGGTAAGTGAGACACTGATACATGGAATGTGAGGCTTGTGGTGTCAGAGGGTAAGTGAGACACTGATACATGGAATGTGAGGCTTGTGGTGTCAGAGGGTAAGTGAGACACTGAGACATGGAATGTGAGGCTTGTGGTGTCAGAGGGTAAGTGAGACACTGAGACATGGAATGTGAGACTTGTGGTGTCAGAGGGTAAGTGAGACACTGAGACACTGAGACATGGAATGTGAGGCTTGTGGGGTCAGAGGGTAAGTGAGACACTGAGACATGGAATGTGAGACTTGTGGTGTCAGAGGGTAAGTGAGACACTGATACATGGAATGTGAGGCTTGTGGTGTCGGAGGGTAAGTGAGACACTGATAAATGGAATGTGAGGCTTGTGGTGTCAGAGGGTAAGTGAGACACTGAGACATGGAATGTGAGGCTTGTGGTGTCAGAGAGTAAGTGAGACACTGAGAAATGGAATGTGAGACTTGTGGTGTCAGAGGGTAAGTGAGACACTGATACATGGAATGTGAGGCTTGTGGTGTCAGAGGGTAAGTGAGACACTGATACATGGAATGTGAGGCTTGTGGTGTCAGAGGGTAAGTGAGACACTGATACATGGAATGTGAGGCTTGTGGTGTCAGAGGGTAAGTGAGACACTGATACATGGAATGTGAGGCGTGTGGTGTCAGAGGGTAAGTGAGACACTGATACATGGAATGTGAGGCTTGTGGGGTCAGAGAGTAAGTGAGACACTGAGACGTGGAATGTGAGGCTTGTGGTGTCAGAGGGTAAGTGAGACACTGATACATGGAATGTGAGGCTTGTGGGGTCAGAGGGTAAGTGAGACACTGAGACATGGAATGTAAGGCTTGTGGTGTCAGAGGGTAAGTGAGACACTGATACATGGAATGTGAGGCTTGTGGTGTCAGAGGGTAAGTGAGACACTGAGACATGGAATGTGAGACTTGTGGTGTCAGAGGGTAAGTGAGACACTGAGACACTGAGACATGGAATGTGAGGCTTGTGGGGTCAGAGGGTAAGTGAGACACTGATACATGGAATGTGAGGCTTGTGGTGTCAGAGGGTAAGTGAGACACTGAGACACTGAGACATGGAATGTGAGACTTGTGGTGTCAGAGGGTAAGTGAGACACTGATACATGGAATGTGAGGCTTGTGGTGTCAGAGGGTAAGTGAGACACTGAGACATGGAATGTGAGGCTTGTGGTGTCAGAGGGTAAGTGAGACACTGAGACACTGAGACATGGAATGTGAGGCTTGTGGGGTCAGAGGGTAAGTGAGACACTGAGACACTGAGACATGGAATGTGAGGCTTGTGGGGTCAGAGGGTAAGTGAGACACTGAGACATGGAATGTGAGACTTGTGGTGTCAGTGGGTAAGTGAGACACTGATACATGGAATGTGTGGCTTGTGGTGTCAGAGGGTAATTGAGACACTGAGACATGGAATGTGAGGCTTGTGGTGTCGGAGGGTAAGTGAGACACTGATACGTGGAATGTGAGGCTTGTGGTGTCAGAGGGTAAGTGAGACACTGAGACGTGGAATGTGAGGCTTGTGGTGTCAGAGAGTAAGTGAGACACTGATACATGGAATGTGAGGCTTGTGGTGTCAGAGGGTAAGTGAGACACTGATACATGGAATGTGAGGCTTGTGGGGTCAGAGGGTAAGTGAGACACTGATACATGGAATGTGAGGCTTGTGGTGTCAGAGGGTAAGTGAGACACTGATACATGGAATGTGAGGCTTGTGGTGTCAGAGGGTAAGTGAGACACTGAGACATGGAATGTGAGGCTTGTGGTGTCAGAGGGTAAGTGAGACACTGAGACATGGAATGTGAGGCTTGTGGTGTCAGAGGGTAAGTGAGACACTGAGACACTGAGACATGGAATGTGAGGCTTGTGGGGTCAGAGGGTAAGTGAGACACTGAGACATGGAATGTGAGACTTGTGGTGTCAGAGGGTAAGTGAGACACTGATACATGGAATGTGAGGCTTGTGGTGTCGGAGGGTAAGTGAGACACTGAGACATGGAATGTGAGGCTTGTGGTGTCAGAGGGTAAGTGAGACACTGAGACATGGAATGTGAGGCTTGTGGTGTCAGAGAGTAAGTGAGACACTGAGAAATGGAATGTGAGACTTGTGGTGTCAGAGGGTAAGTGAGACACTGATACATGGAATGTGAGGCGTGTGGTGTCAGAGGGTAAGTGAGACACTGATACATGGAATGTGAGGCTTGTGGTGTCAGAGGGTAAGTGAGACACTGATACATGGAATGTGAGGCTTGTGGTGTCAGAGGGTAAGTGAGACACTGATACATGGAATGTGAGGCGTGTGGTGTCAGAGGGTAAGTGAGACACTGATACATGGAATGTGAGGCTTGTGGGGTCAGAGAGTAAGTGAGACACTGAGACGTGGAATGTGAGGCTTGTGGTGTCAGAGGGTAAGTGAGACACTGATACATGGAATGTGAGGCTTGTGGGGTCAGAGGGTAAGTGAGACACTGAGACATGGAATGTAAGGCTTGTGGTGTCAGAGGGTAAGTGAGACACTGATACATGGAATGTGAGGCTTGTGGTGTCAGAGGGTAAGTGAGACACTGAGACATGGAATGTGAGACTTGTGGTGTCAGAGGGTAAGTGAGACACTGAGACACTGAGACATGGAATGTGAGGCTTGTGGGGTCAGAGGGTAAGTGAGACACTGAGACATGGAATGTGAGACTTGTGGTGTCAGAGGGTAAGTGAGACACTGATACATGGAATGTGAGGCTTGTGGTGTCAGAGGGTAAGTGAGACACTGAGACATGGAATGTGAGGCTTGTGGTGTCGGAGGGTAAGTGAGACACTGATACATGGAATGTGAGGCTTGTGGTGTCAGAGGGTAAGTGAGACACTGAGACGTGGAATGTGAGGCTTGTGGTGTCAGAGAGTAAGTGAGACACTGATACATGGAATGTGAGGCTTGTGGTGTCAGAGGGTAAGTGAGACACTGATACATGGAATGTGAGGCTTGTGGGGTCAGAGGGTAAGTGAGACACTGATACATGGAATGTGAGGCTTGTGGTGTCAGAGGGTAAGTGAGACACTGATACATGGAATGTGAGGCTTGTGGTGTCAGAGGGTAAGTGAGACACTGAGACATGGAATGTGAGACTTGTGGTGTCAGAGGGTAAGTGAGACACTGAGACATGGAATGTGAGGCTTGTGGTGTCAGAGGGTAAGTGAGACACTGAGACATGGAATGTGAGACTTGTGGTGTCAGAGGGTAAGTGAGACACTGAGACACTGAGACATGGAATGTGAGGCTTGTGGGGTCAGAGGGTAAGTGAGACACTGAGACATGGAATGTGAGACTTGTGGTGTCAGAGGGTAAGTGAGACACTGATACATGGAATGTGAGGCTTGTGGTGTCGGAGGGTAAGTGAGACACTGATACATGGAATGTGAGGCTTGTGGTGTCAGAGGGTAAGTGAGACACTGAGACATGGAATGTGAGGCTTGTGGTGTCAGAGAGTAAGTGAGACACTGAGAAATGGAATGTGAGACTTGTGGTGTCAGAGGGTAATTGAGACACTGAGACATGGAATGTGAGGCTTGTGGTGTCAGAGGGTAAGTGAGACACTGAGACATGGAATGTGAGACTTGTGGTGTCAGAGGGTAAGTGAGACACTGAGACATGGAATGTGAGGCTTGTGGTGTCAGAGGGTAAGTGAGACACTGAGACATGGAATGTGAGACTTGTGGCGTCAGAGGGTAAGTGAGACACTGATACATGGAATGTGAGGCTTGTGGGGTCAGAGGGTAAGTGAGACACTGAGACATGGAATGTGAGGCTTGTGGTGTCAGAGAGTAAGTGAGACACTGATACATGGAATGTGAGACTTGTGGTGTCAGAGGGTAATTGAGACACTGAGACATGGAATGTGAGGCTTATGGTGTCAGAGAGTAAGTGAGACACTGATAACAAAAGGACTGAACTATGACTAACAACTAAATTGTGTGAATAATGCGCATGTGAACAGCCTGGCTGAAACTCCGCGCTATATAAATAGATTATTATTATATTGTAGACTGTCATCTTTTCCAGACAGTTGCAGTACAGGGAAATGAGAGAAAGGCATCAGTCAAATTAGTATTTTAATAAATACTGGATAAGTTTAAAATAATTACAAACATTCCACTTTTATTACCATTTGACATTACACTATTTGGGACTAAGTGAAATAGTACACCCTGTATCCAATCCAGCACGGACATTACCGTTTGAAATGGTGTAAAGGTGTATTGATCAAGGTAAAAGGTTAGTTTAGCTAAAACAAAGATATAAAAAAATGATATATCGACATGTTTTCATCTTAGTGTTGAATTTCTTGCTTTTTTTATTATTTTTTTTGGATTATTTTGTTCCAATATCCAATATAAAGACAATTGCAAGATACAACTGAATACAACTCGTAAAAACATATGTCCCTCGCAAAAATGATTACGGGCGACAGTACACGTGGCATAGGGTATCGTATGAAGTTTTGAAGCCCGATGTGACCTCTCTTGCAGGTAGAAGACGCCCCTATCTGTCAAGAGATTACTTATCATGGCATCATTTGAAAATAATAAGGTAACATTATCTGTGACATTAGTTTATTTGACTGAAAGGGTGCAATTCAAAAGACACACAAGTCTGGAAGGCGTTCAGTGATGTCTGTCACGTCATCATACCAGCTACATGTAGTACATGTACAACAATTCAGTGCAACTATTTTACTACCGATTCATAATTTCAAAGAGGAATATCATTTTTTCTCCTTTATTGTATATTTTATTACCGCTTCACAATCTATCGCTTCACATTTTACGACCACTTCATTTATGCTGGGCGATGTAAGATTTTACAGTCTTATTTAAATAAGCCCAAAACTAGTTTAATAGTTTTTAATTAGACCGCCAAATGCAATGTACAATAGAACACAATATCATGCTATGTGTTTTGTAGATCTTGTGAATGTTCTGTGAAAAGTTTGTCAACTACAAAGACACTAGAGATACATTTCAGAGGTTAAATGTTTAACGATGAGACATGTTTGAAGTCACCCTCTGGTTACAAGCAGTGACAGGAGGAGCATGGCACAGTTGAGTAGCAGCATCATAGCGGGCACACCGGAACCTGGGGACAAAGAGGTTACTCAAGTTAGATCTTCCCACATTCTCTCCCCGCCGAGGTTACTCAAGTTAGATCTTCCCACATTCTCTCCCCACCGAGGTTACTCAAGTTAGATCTTCCCACATTCTCTCCCCACAGAGGTTACTCAAGTTAGATCTTTCCACATTCTCTCCCCACAGACGTTACTCAAGTTAGATCTTCCCACATTCTCTCCCCACCGAGGTTACTCAAGTTAGATCTTCCCACATTCTCTCCCTACCGAGGTTACTCAAGTTAGATCTTCCCACATTCTCTCCCCACCGAGGTTACTCAAGTTAGATCTTCCCACATTCTCTCCCCATCGATGTATGTTGACGGCAAGTACTAAGAATACTACACTGCCTTTAGTATCCAATATATTTTGTAATAAACACTGTGGCGTATGGTTGATTCGTGATCTTCTTACAGATCTGTATAGCTAAACCAATTCATTCCCATAGTGCCTATATCATAACATTTTAAATGGTATTACACGGCTACTCCACGAGTATCACATGTACGCTGTACTCACCGCTGTGGTGTGTTGTTGTTTCCATACCGTCCCCGCCCCCCGCTTGAGCTGCAGCCTCTGTCGTCTCCCCGTCCACCTGGGTAGCAGCGACCAGCAGACATACTGGGTAGATAGATAGGTACATAGGTAGGTAGATGAAGGTTATACCCCATTTGTCAGACAGAAGACAATGTTTAATGAATTGGTTCCTTATTTAACTGTCTGAAACTTTAATAGGTACATAAATAAATAATATATTTCTCGAATGAACGAAGGAACTGCTTGAAATATGAGAACGACATATACAAAGATACACGCTGAATGCAATATTAATATGTAAGTTACTGATTGAACACTTTTAAAATCGAAATACTTAAATAATTGTGAGAATATACATGCTCTTTTGTCCCTGATCTGACTGAACTACAGTAGAACATGGATATAGCGAACACACGGATATAGCGAATAAACGGATATAGCGAACACGCATATAGCGAACACGCGGATATAGCGAACACAGTTATAGCGAACACGGATATAGCGAACACGGATATACCGAACACGTTTATAGCGAACACGGATATAGCGAACACGGATATAGCGAACACGGATATAGCGAAAACGTATATAGCGAACACAGATAAAGCGAACACGGATATAGCGAACACGGATATAGCGAACACGGTTATAGCGAACACAGATATAGCGAACACGGTTATAGCGAACACGGTTATAGCGAACACGGATATAGCGAACACGGATATAGCGAACACACGGATATAGCGAACACGGATAAGGCGAACACGGTTATAGCGAACACGGATATAGCGAACACGGATATAGCGAACACGGATATAGCGAACACACGGATATAGCGAACACACGGATATAGCGAACACACGGATATAGCGAACACACGGATATAGCGAACACGGATAAAGTCACACTGATATAGCGAACACACTGATATAGCGAACACACTGATATAGCGAACACATTGATATAGCGAACAAACTGATATAGCGAACACATTGATATAGCGAACACACTGATATAGCGAACACACTGATATAGCGAACACACTGATATAGCGAACACATTGATATAGCGAACACATTGATATAGCGAACACACTGATATAGCGAACACATTGATATAGCGAACACACTGATATAGCGAACACATTGATATAGCGAACACACTGATATAGCGAACACATTGATATAGCGAACACACGGATATAGCGAACACACGGATATAGCGAACACGGATATAGCGAACACATTGATATAGCTAACACATTGATATAGGGAACACACGGATATAGGGAACACACGGATATAGCTAACACATTGATATAGGGAACACACGGATGTAGGGAACACACGGATATAGCGAACACATTGATATAGCGAACACACTGATATAGCGAACACATTGATATAGCGAACACACTGATATAGCGAACACATTGATATAGCGAACAGACGGATATAGCGAACACGGATATAGCGAACATGGATATAGCGGTCACACTGATATAGTGAACACATTGATATAGCGAACACGGATATAGCGAACACGGATATAGCGAACACACTGATATAGCGAACACAGGGATAAAGCGAACACGGATATAGCGAACACAGATATAGCGAACACGGATATAGCAAACATGGATATAGCGAACACACTGAAATAGCGAACACACTCATATAGCGAAAACACGGATATAGCGAACACACAGATATAGCGAACACATTGATATAGCGAACACACTGATATAGCGAACACTTTGATATAGCGAACACACTGATATAGCGGTCACATTGATATAGCGAACACACTGATATAGCGAACAAACGGATATAGCGAACACACGGATATAGCGAACACATTGATATAGCGAACACACTGATATAGCGAACACATTGATATAGCGAACACACTGATATAGCGAACACACTGATATAGCGAACACATTGATATAGCGAACACACGGATATAGCGAACACACTGATATAGCGAACACACTGATATAGCGAACACATTGATATAGCAAACACACTGATATAGCTAACACAATGATATAGCGAACACACTGATATAGCGAACACACTGATATAGCGAACAAACGGATATAGCTAACACACTGATATAGCAAACACACTGATATAACGAACACATTGATATAGCGAACACACTGATATAGTGAACACACTGATATAGCGAACACATTGATATAGCGAACACACGGATATAGCGAACACACTGATATAGCGAACAAACGGATATAGCGAACACATTGATATAGCGAACACACTGATATAGCGAACACACTGATATAGCGAACACATTGATATAGCGAACACACTGATATAGCGAACACATTGATATAGCTAACACATTGATATAGCGAACACACTGATATAGCGAACAAACTGATATAGCGAACACACGGATATAGCGAACACACTGATATAGCGAACACACAGATATAGCGAACACATTGATATAGCGAACACACTGATATAGCGAACACACGGATATAGCAAACACACTGATATAGCGAACACACGGATATAGCGAACACATTGATATAGCGAACACACTGATATAGCGAACACATTGATATAGCGAACACATGGATATAGCGAACACAAGGATATAGTGAACACATTGATATAGCGAACACACTGATATAGCGAACACACGGATATAGCGAACACACGGATATAGCGAACACACTGATATAGCGAACACACCGATATAGCGAACACATTGATATAGCGAACACACTGATATAGGGAACACACGGATATAGCGAACACACGGATATAGCGAACACACTGATATAGCGAACACTGATATAGCGAACACATTGATATAGCGAAAACACTGATATAGGGAACACACGGATATAGCGAACACACGGATATAGCGAACACACGGATATAGCGAACATACGGATATAGCGAACACATTGATATAGCGAACACAGATATAGCGAACACACGGATATAGCGAACACATTGATATAGCGAACACACTGATATAGGGAACACTGATATAGGGAACACACTGATATAGCGAACACACTGATATAGCGAACACACGGATATAGCGAACACATTGATATAGCAAACACACTGATATAGGGAACACTGATGTAGGGAACACACGGATATAGTGAACACACTGATATAGCGAACACACAGATATAGTGAACACACGGATATAGCGAACACTCAGATATAGCGAACCCACGGATATAGTAAACACACAGATATAGTAAACACACGGATATAGCGAACACACGGATATAGCGAACACACGGATATAGCGAACACACGGATATAGCGAACACACGGATATAGCGAACACACTGATATAGCGAACACACTGATATAGCGAACACGGATATAGCGAACACATTGATATAGCGAACACTCTGATATAGCGAACACACAGATATAGCGAACACACGGATATAGTAAACACACGGATATAGTAAACACACGGATATAGCGAACACTGATATAGGGAACACACTGATATAGCGAACACATTGATATAGCGAACACACTGATATAGCGAACACACGGATATAGGGAACACACGGATATAGCAAACACATTGATATAGTGAACACACTGATATAGCGAACACTGATATAGGGAACACACGGATATAGCGAACACATTGATATAGCGAACATACTGATATAGCGAACACACGGATATAGCGAACACAAGGATATAGTAAGCACACGGATATAGCGAACACACGGATATAGTTAACACGGATATAGCGAACACACGGATATAGCGAACACACGGATATAGTAAACACGGATATAGCGAACACACGGATATAGAGAACACACGGATATAGTAAACACACGGATATAGCGAACACACGGATATAGCGAACACACGGATATAGTAAACACACTGATATAGGGAACACACGGATATAGCGAACACACTGATATAGCGAACACACGGATATAGCGAACACACGGATATAGTAAACACACGGATATAGCGAACACTGATATAGGGAACACACTGATATAGCGAACACATTGATATAGCGAACACATTGATATAGCGAACACACGGATATAGTGAACACACGGATATAGGGAACACACGGATATAGCGAACACATTGATATAGCGAACACACTGATATAGCGAACACTGATATAGCGAACACACGGATATAGCGAACACATTGATATAGCGAACACACTGATATAGCGAACACACGGATATAGCGAACACATGGATATAGTAAACACACGGATATAGCGAACACACGGATATAGTAAACACGGATATAGCGAACACACGGATATAGCGAACACACGGATATAGTAAACACACGGATATAGCGAACACATGGATATAGCGAACACACGGATATAGCGAACACACTGATATAGCGAACACACGGATATAGCGAACACACGGATATAGCGAACACATTGATATAGCGAACACACGGATATAGCGAACACATGGATATAGCGAACACACGGATATAGCGAACACACTGATATAGCGAACACACGGATATAGCGAACACACGGATATAGCGAACACATTGATATAGCGAACACATTGATATAGCGAACACATTGATATAGCGAACACACTGATATAGCGAACACAAGGATATAGCGAACACAAGGATATAGCGAACACGGATATAGGGAACACAAGGATATAGCGAACACGGGTGAATGTCAACACAATATAGCGAACACACTGATATAGCGAACACAAGGATATAGCGAACACGGATATAGCGAACACGGATATAACGAACACATTTATACGTCCCTTAAAAAGCCCTACGATTAAAATACTATGTGTATAGCGGACAACAGTCTCTTCCCACGGCGGTTACTCTCTTTAGATTTCCGATTCTAACCTCTGTTATTTTTCGCTTGAAATCGAGGGCAGGACGGGAGTGTCCTGATTGGTTGCATTTGAATCTAGTTGTGCAATCAGTGACGCCGTTGTAAAAGTGACATTTGCCAATGACAAGTCATTATGATAAAATAGACGTAAGATAAACGTTTTCTCGTTCATTGTGTTCTCATATGCTATTTGCTTTTGTGAAAACTAATTTACCATAAACATGCTTTTGAATAAAGAAGACCAAATCAGAGACAAATACCAACAATATTTCATTTGTGCTATTTACATGAGACATATTCAAAGGATATATGCTATAAGCAAGACCCTTTAGAGTAAAATGGCTAGATCTTTGAAGTTACACGGTCGACATGGCCGCTGAAAGATGAGTTTTCATTTGTTAAGAAAGCAGTGATAGAGTGTGAGGTTCCGCTTTCCTCCGCTAGGGGAGTTTGCTTCTGCTCTCGATTTCAAGCGAAAATGAACAGAGGTTAATTAGGATTGGAAATCTGTAGGGAATAACCTCTGTGGGAAGAGTGAGCGACCAACGGATATAGCGAACTAAATTCTTTGGTACCTTGGAATTCATTATATCCGCGTCTACTGTACTTCAGATACAGATAGAAGTTCACACTATCCAACGTTAGTTTGTCAATCATGGTGACATTTGCGTCCAAGATCGTGAACTAATTGAGCAATGCAACCATAAACTGATAATGGAGGACAGTATATTGGTTAAAATGGTGATGATAAAAATATTATGTGTGACACTTAAGAAATAGATTTCTTATGTGTTTGTTCACTGGCTTATAAACGGTTTGAAAGTTCAAGTTAAACTGATATAAATGCCGGAGCTTGTCGAACTTTGAAATTTAATCGATTTCTAATCAGTAAATAAAATTTTGAATATAAAAAATCTCTGCAAAAAGTGTACAGTGCATGATAAAACAAATGTTAAGTATTGTCTCAGATCATGCGCTAAGCTCCGCCCATAATAATACCGCATCAATTATGTGTCACCACGCGCAAAACATAGTTCACAGGAAATATGATTAAAGTGTTTAAATTGTGGTTCTAATATGCTGTTTTAATCAAACTTTCAAATCAAACTACAATTAGAATTCACTTTGTAAGGTATTTTTTTTAAATTAATCAAGAAAAAAGCATGCGGTAGCAGTGTAATAATTGCGCAATGATAAAGTGATAAAGTAGTACAGCAGGTTATTTTTTGTAAACGTCAGGTTATGAAGGTTATCCTTTTCAGCTGTCAGTCTTGTGTTTATGAGAATGTATACTGGTCACATGACCTTGTTTAATCCAATCAGCAGAGAGCATATCGCCTCAATTTCAAAGTCTGAATTTATTCCAATATATTTGCAAATCATGCAAATATGTTTGGAATGAAAACAAATCGGTATGCAATTTCGGAAGAGAATACATGTTTTCAAAAGGCATGACTTAATCATCATGTTATTAAAATAAATGGAAAAGAAAAGTGACTGACAGTAATAAAAAGAATATTTGGTAAATGAGTTACATAATATTCGAAAGGGACGATATGCTCATCTACCGAATACATTTTGTGAATAACAAAAGTTTCTGACAAAATATGTTTGAGATATGCAATGTGGAATCAAAATTCGGAAAATGTGTATAAAATACTACAGGCCTAGGGATGATAGATTTCTTTAAAAGATAGAATAGCATCATCTAGTTAATAACTTGTTTGAATATAAAAGATTTAAATGTAGATATAGATTTGGAAGAGTATAATGAAATTATAAGTAATGGATTGCAAATTTATTCAAAAGGCACATTAAAATCGATGGTGTCAAGTGAATACATTCTATGCATAACATAAACGACAGTTGGGGGAAGGGATGCATACACAGCTGCAGGTTGTTTTAAAATGGTATAAGCATTAAGCAAAAGTCAAACATTCCGCTCAAAATGCACAGACGCAATCCAGCTAATGTATCCTTTTCGTGTGAAAATTCCATGTACAAATTGAAGCTTCAGTGAAGACAATATGCATTGCTCACCCACTTCGAGGTTTCCGGGGAAAGAGGATACACTTACCACCCGTACAATTACGATACTTTTCATAAATTGCAGTGTACCTTTTTTTAAATGTCATATACACCCTGCCCACCCCTACCCCTACCCCTACTTCGACCCCTACCCCTACCCCTACTTCGACCCCTAAAATATTTTATTATAATAACAGGAATCTTAAGGAGGCATATCTGTCTCAATATATCAAAAGTGTGCAACTGAGCCTTTAAGAAGTGTTTCTACTCACCGACACTGACAAGCAGACACACTGTCTTCATCTTGCTTCCAGTCTTCGTCTCCAGAAATCTCCAGAAGAAATGCCGTCGTCAGCCCAAACAAATATTTATAATCTTTGAAGTTGCCATGGATTTGACAGAAACAAACACACACACACACACGACACTACCCCTTTCAATATAAACGTACCGTCAGAATAACTTAGTCCCAAATCTAATTTCAGTAATAACACAACGTACAAATTTGTTTCGTCGACTTTGAATAAAAGTTACAAGTAAATCCTGTGTAAGGTAAAATATAGGGGTTGTGGGTACAGCACGTAATTTATGTACATTATTGAAGTATGCTGGCAATTGGATTTCAAGAGTGTTTATTATTCATGAGCAGATTAGCTTTTCGTCTTATGCAGACCAACTCTGAACATTTGATTGCATGTAGGGAAAGTTGGTCCGTTTTTATTTTCAGGCGACAACCTTACAAATACTTCAAATTACGTTGTAAGATACGTCTATTCGTTTTTTCTGTCACTTTTTTCAACACTTGTTTATATTTTAATAGGTTGATTCACACATTGTACCAGTGACTTGATTAGTGTTTGTTTAAAGGTTTACCTTGAATGAAATGGTAGTCACCCATCTGACAGACAGGCAGCTGACAGGCGCCTTACAATAACAACATTTACGGTTCGGTGCAGTGAACTTGCTTCAAATTTATGGAAAGTTATGAAAGTGAAGTTGAGAAAATTACCCTACGTCATAAGACTTTCCTCATATTGCTGTACAGACCATGTCTATCTTGTGTAGACATGTAACAGATATGTCTTCCTCAGTTATACATGTACGTCTAAACTTGTTTCTAAAATGTTATTGCACTATGACACACTATTGCTCAATCTCATTGAAATCAGATCGAACCTAACACTCGTACCTAGCTGCGTTTCAGGAACGCAGCGAGGTACGAGTGTAAGGTTCGACCTGATTTCAATGAGATTGCACTATTGCTCAGATGAGTCTGCGCATGCTCCTAAATAAGCGATCAAAGTATTTCTTCATCAACATGAATCTTGAAGACACGGTCTCAAATGATAAAATAATATTAAAATAATATTACATATAGACGAAAGCTTTTTCCAAAAGAACAATACAAAACATTTCTTCTACAAAATATGTCAAATGACAAGTTTGTTTCCATTATTGTTGTAGTCGTATTTTTTTTCATTCTGTACCCTAAGGAAAATTGTTTGAAGTCAAATTGCACGTGCTTTGGCTATGAAACGCGTTGTTTTCGTGCAAGAGATGCGTTGTCAATATCACCTGTCAGTCATTTGCTGTGAAACCGTCCAACGTTCGGCAACCGAGACAAAATTTCAAGTAAGATGACAATATTTTTTTTTTAAAACTATTATACTTTACCAATACAAGGTCTGAAGATATACCCTATATTACTATGTTGATATGTGTATTTAAATCACGTGGGTCAGTCACGTAAATAAACATACTCACGGGAATAGTTAGTAGGGATTCCACGGGTACTCGAGTACTCGAGTACGAGTCGGGTTTAGCTGGACTCGAGTCCATTTTCTTGGACTCGAGGACTCGATAAAAGATTACTCTATTTCACATTAATTTCATCCTGTGCAAGTTCTAAACATGTCGTGCCTGAAATAATATTTAACAACAACTGCAGTGGAACCCATATATGTCGTGGTTATACCACATTACCTTCCAAACGTTATAAGTGAACAGTCACACCAGCATTGGTCGAATCGGCCACTTCCATTGCCACAGTCACAAATTTCAGTGAAAATCATACAATGCAACCAAATAAAATATTGAATGATGACATCGGATGAAGTTTATACCAACACATGTAAGTGAATATGAAGCTTATATGGTTTATATGCCTCGTGTACAATAATAATTCTATGTTGGTCGAACTGACAAGCAACAGTAGACATGATTCATATTTATATCTGAATGTTACGCTTTTTCAGTATATTTGTAAAATAAAAAGGCAATCATTTAAATCTTATATCATAACAGTATAATGATAATGATGCCAACATATGAGGTGAAATAATCCATGTCAAGTGCATGGTCAAATCACCAGGGGCACAACCAATCAAAATGCGAGAATTGTAATAGCTTGGACATAATCAACCCATATATGGAATATGAAACGAATTTACAGATTAAGAAGGAATGTAAGCGGTCCATTTCTTAGTAGGGATGTGAATTTATCAACGAACTGTTGACATTGAATTAATACGTATCTTTCTAAACCTATAGAAGTAGGATAATATGTTTATAATAAATTATATTTGTTTACTACGTCTTAATTGTTATCATTAAATATCTCAACCAATTTCTACTTAATACTTGCCACCCTTCATGAAATGATCAAGACCATTCTCTGTTTATAAACATGGCGGGAAGTTTAGCGACCATGTGAGTTAGTCTCATATATACTGCAATGATTTTCAATATTATCGCTTACTTTATAAGTTTATATATGGTTTCGATTATAAACATTAGACATCACATTCATTCCTCGCTATTCCATATCGATATGTCTTACACTTGATATGAAAATTAGAACAATGACACGCTGTCACACATTTATTCAACAGTACACCTTTCTGTAACCTGTATGCCTTTGTGCAATTTTCCTTCTCTGTCATATGCATGCCTTTATCACAGAGATAGAAAATAAATAACCTAAATATCGTTTTATTTGAGCCTAAATAGATGTTTATCAACTGTAGTGTTGAACGTTGCATGGGTACTGAGGGAAATATGGCCACATTGTATCGCGAAACGGGTAGTAGTTCGCACTGTATTCATAATCTAAAACCTCAAAGACAAACAAATTTAAAACGTTAGAGTGACATGCTACTACGTAGTTAAAAGGTATTAATTTCGAGTTCTCCAGTCCGAGTCGAGTCCAACCCCTCGAGTACTCGAGTCCTTTTTTTTGGACCAATGGAAGCCCTAATAGTTAGTGCATGCAAATGCAACCTCAGTTGACTCTGTCACATTTTTGTAATATATTTGTTTAGTTTAACATACATCCTTGTGACGGAATTTTACTGCTAATCTTGCAGGACATTCACATTATATTTTTCTATTGTTGTCTGAATTGTCGAAAAACTAGCGATTAGAAAACATATGAAGTCGACGAAAATGACACATTTCCTTGAAAGTACAAACAAAGAACGTTAACATTATTCGGCCAAAAAGTGAGATTTGGTCAATATTGAATTTAGACACAAATACTAAGTATAAAACATACCAATATATATTACAAAAATCCCTATGCTAACAAAGCCCAAAGATTTCCTACATTTACAAAAACGTACTCTCACAAACAATTAGCAAATATTGTTGATACCGGTTGAAACCGATGATGTGATAAAGGTATAAGAGACATTTGTTTATGCGTACCCTTAACTGTCATCTACACAGAGGGGCCAGACTAAATGATACCATATATCCAACGGAGTCAAACATTCGATTCTGGACGTCTGTTCTGACCCGCACAGTTCATTTTCAACAACCTGGACAGTGAGTTTGTCAACAGGAGCAACTAACATCAATGTGTACAGTTTTTAATTTTGCTGATATATAGGCTTCGGTTAATCTAGGAATGCTATAACTTTGACTCACGTCCTAGATTATCATATTGAACTTTAAACATCATAAAATATCGGCTACATCCATGTAGATTTGCTGTTTTCATGTAAAAAGGCGCCTTTCGGCGGATTTTCTCTCTTACGACAATTGACTGGCTGCAAAATGTTAAAATTCTTAATTATATATTAAATGTCATGTTCCACAGATGTAGCGATTGTAAACTATCGCTATTCAAGAGTTGAAACAAGTTGATATCGTAAACATCATTAAATTGAAAATGCTCAGAACTAACCAATTTCGGGACCCACCCGAGTTGAAAAACTACTGTCTGTCGAGAAAATGGTTGTTGACGACTGCCAACTTCCGGTTTAGCATGGACAGGGCTTACCCCCTGTGTAACTACCAAATTAAGAAATTTTCTGAAATTGTCTTTGTATTGTATCTCTTCAAGTCTACCATACATAAAATACAAGAGCTGTTGCCTTTAGTAACACATTATTTGCATTTATAAAACAAATGTACAAATGGCGATTGCCGTGAAAATAACATATCTGGTCAGTTATTTTCTGATGTAGTAAAATTTTATCAAAACAGCAACATTCATGACATGAGATGTTTTCAATGAAGAAAAACAATTCCGATGATCCTTTACTTCCAGAAACAGTTTCAGGGAGACTTTATCCAATTCGTAGATAATATTGGACGAATCAAGCCAATAAACTTTCATTTGTGATTTGAAATATTAAATCTGTGACAATGAACAGATTGTCCGTTACATCAATTTTGTAAACCACGCACCCCTACAAATGTTACTCAAATCATGTATTGCCACGTAGTGTCTGTAACAAGTGGGGCGCTTTCTTGACTTGGCCAGGTATGGTCAATCTTGGGAGTTTTTGGAGTGAAACCAAAACGTAGCTTTGGGATTGATTAGAGAAGACAAAATCCGGTGAAATATATGGCCAAATTATAGCAGAGCTTCCATGGACAGAGACGATTTAAGTAACATAATTAGAGACAGTTTGTCCTGACCACAACATGGCGAATATAATTAATGGTCTCCGGTTTATCTTTGGAAATCCGGTTGAGTCCGAGCTAGACTATTGATTGATGAATGACAGTTCTTTTCATAAGTACGTCATTGAACAGTGTTCATATTTGTTTTTTACAGATCGTTTACGCCAGCTGACGTAATGTTTGCAAAGAAATTTCTCCTGTTCCAAAGAAGATGGACTTTTTATGCAATAGCCGGCTTGCTGTTTGTGTACTACATATCCAGCGGGTACGAAACTGATGTGGTTCAAAGGGCGACAACTCTTCAAAAACAAAGCCGAAAATCTGCAAATATCTCGAGCCGACGTATGAAATTTGCTCATTATTCCGGAAAAGATCTTATAATGGCTATTGCCAATGACACCGTCAACCAGGGGAGGTCACTCTTAATTTCAGTCGTCAACTATGCCTACCTTCCACTTGTCCATAGCTGGCTCTGCAACACACAGTTCATGAACGTACACGACCAGGTGCTCCTTATTGTAACAGACCGGAAGTCACGAGTTGAACTTGAAGAAACATGGCCGAATGTGAACGTAGTTGACGGAACGGAAATCGGACATCGTCGGAGTGCACTGAACTTCTCTACAGTTGGGTACGTGCGAATGATGATCTACAGGACTCAACTGATCAACAAACTCTTAGTCAACGGCGTCGACGTGTTTCTTTTCGAAGTTGATGCAGTCTGGTTTAAAAATCCAATCCCTGATGTCAGAAAGAGGCTTGGCGGAAATGACGTAGCTGTGGTCCTGGTAACGACGTTCAAAAATTTATTCGCTGGTGGATTGTTGTATTTACGTGCTACTGTGCGAACTCAAAGATTGTGGGCTGAATTGACGAAAAAGATGAACCAATTAGGACACCAAATAAAGAACAGACGCCATGATGAAAAGTTGACGACTGACAAAAATGACCAGATGTATTTGTCTTCTCTTTTAAGGGAGAAGTTCGCCAACATTAGCATCACTCAACTTCCGGGAGATGTATACGCAGACGGGAAATGGTACAAAGACAAAGATAGAAATCCAAACCCGACCCTCATCAACAATAACTGGGTCATCGGTAAAGACGCCAAGATCAAGCGAGCTATGATGTACAACCATTGGTTCTGGGATATGACATCTCAAACTTGTGACATAACCAAAGTGCTGAAAATATCCCAACATTCCTGAACGTACATCAAAACGA
This sequence comes from Gibbula magus, assembly GCA_936450465.1. Taxonomy (NCBI): domain Eukaryota; kingdom Metazoa; phylum Mollusca; class Gastropoda; order Trochida; family Trochidae; genus Gibbula; species Gibbula magus. Next base: position 10,811,812 of record OW388304.1, read on the forward strand.
AAGCTGATGTTAATAAATGGTTTGGTTAAATTATGGATTTTTCTCTTTTTTTTAATTCAACTTTAACTCTCCTTTTGTTTTTTTAGAAGGACGCACAATTCATTGATGAGAAAACCAAAGCATAAGCTGGTATTACGAAAGGTTACGCTACTCTATACTGAGCAAAAAAGTTAAGGGCCATTGGAATTTCCCCATATTTTGAAAAAGTGTGTCATGAAAACAAGATTATGAATAATAGTTTGATTAACGTCATCGCGATTTTAAAAAATGAACCAACAATTAGCATTCTAATGTTTTAATCGGAAATGTACAGACGTTTTTGGAGTTATGTGTACGTTGCCTCGGAATCGTAATTTGTTCAATCATCTGAAACTGGATTTAAATCAACTTCATTGGCGTGTACGCCCACTTCGTGCATTAAAGGTACATCCATATGTTGTTGGGGGTCAAATATGCCAAACGTTAAAAATGGTCTTATTTTATCGGGAAGTACAAACTGTTACCGAAAACTACCATTTTGATGACACTCGACTCGGTATATTGGCGATACGAAGGTAACAGTATCTATTTCTGATCGAAAACCGGACAATGCACCGCGTGTGGCGCGCGCCAATCAGTCAAACGTAATTTTGTAATCTTATTCAAACCAGATAACATAACATTTGGGTTGATTATGTTCAATAGGTCATATAACTACTGTGCATGTAAATACGACGTGCGCTTTCGGTTTCTGCACATACATAATGATGTTACTCGATTTTAATTGAAAACTAGTAAAATTATGATATGTTTGGCGATGGGGGATGAATATGCAAGCTGAGTGAATTTGTCTGTATTGTAAACAGCACATATGGTGTGTCGGAACGTATTAAAGCCAAATACGATTTTATGAAACACAATGGATGCACCTTTAATTATGGCTTAGGCGTTAGCGAGCTCATTTAGGGTTGTTGGTGACGCAGGACATTTTGAAATGCGACCTTGAAGCAGTGTTGGTAGAATGGGGCTAAAATTCCAACTTCGAAAGATAATCTCAAAATAAACCAAAAATCAAATGGTCCTTAACTTTTTTTGCTCAGTATATATTCACTTATTCAGAGATACGAAATGATCCAAACGTTATGTTCTATATGTAGATTTCGCAAAAGTCTTCGACTCTGTTCAAAGGTGAAAACCATAGAACCATCAGTAATGGAATATCGGAGACAATTGAGAGGCAAATATGAGTAAGGCAAGGGTGTATCTTCGGCCAATCTAGTTAAACTAGCTGTTACGTTTTACGTCCCGTTAGTCCGTCATTACGGTCAAGGTAAAAGGTCATGTGTTACGGCTATGTTAACATTTTGAGATCTGAATCAGAAATAGGTTTTGAGAACTCGTATTAATATTTCGTTTATTTGACCCCCTGGGAATTTTGAAATGTTCACATCCAATATGAAGCGTATGGTGACCCCTCATCAACAAACTTGTGTAGTGACCTCAGTGATGATCGATTTAAATTTATTAGTAGTGTCTCCAGTTGTGATTTAACTTGTGTGTTCCGAGTGATTATTAACTTCGTTGTGGCGGGGGATATGGAAATGACCTCCGTCCGTGCGTCCGTGCGTCCAGGTTTCGTTTCCGGACAAGAACTCAAAAACTAAATAAAATCTAGCTCAATGAAACTTGGTATGTGGAATATGTGTAGATGCGCCTTTTGGGGTTTTCGGTTTTGAAGGTAGTGTTATCCCAAATATAACCTTGTTATGTAATGCAGAGATTATTTCATCTTAGGAAGTATGTATTGTATGTCCGGTTTGAAACAACGCATGTACACGTATTATGTATTGATTGAACCGCCGAGTCGTGAAGCGTACGTAAAATATCTTAGATTTGGCCGACAGGTGCCTTTACTAGTCTCTTCATTTAAAATAATGTTTGATACGATGTCATGTGGTGTTAAGTTGTGATGGTGTTTCAAGTTGTTCAAGTTTTCGCATTAAGGTAATTCAATTGATCTGACTGATGTAGTGATACCCAAACATTCAAAGGAGATGTTTAACTATGGTACAAGACCACTGTCGCTTTATATAAATTATACGTCCCACCATTTTCTACGTTTCGCCTTTTTCTATGGATACGGCTTATCGGGTCGTATAATGAGATGTTTTACCCATTAACATACCAATATATTGTATAAACTGTAATAATAAAAAGCAAATTGGAGAAAACACAATGTGCATGATCAAGTCAAGTCTTTTTTTCGCACGAAGGCCATCGGCCCATATACAAGGATACATATATACAGTAGGAGATACATAGCATATAAATATATAATAATATAACTATTGACATATAGGGCATGATAAGACACATAGTAACTATCTATCAACATGATTATGTCTTTTTCAAAACTTAGACATAAATATTGGCATACATTGTTCAATAGCTTTATAGATGTAGAGGACATTAATTGATTGAATTTACAGATTGATGGGTTATCATAATAGAAATGTGGTATATAATGGGATCTTAAATTGTCATAAAAATTACATTTTAATATAAAATGGAACTCATCTTCGATTCCTGTTTTACACATAGGGCATATACGTTCTTGATAGTCAATTCCTAGCCATCTCCCCTCATTTACCTTTCAGGTCAGGATTGACATGTTAGCTGCAGTGGATACCTACCAGATGAGAAGATTAAGGGCAGTTGAAGCGTCTACTTGTTTACACTTTGGTTTATATGCAAGGATATATTCGCAAAAAGGGTGTTTATTGAAATGTAGATCATTATTTATCTGGCAATTGCAATGGTTATGGTATATACCTATAAAACATGCCATGCCATTTCTTAGTGTTTATGTAAAATGGGATTTGTGATGGTCAAAGAATATCTATATTATATTTAAGTGTTTAACGTAATCTTTCATTTGAGTTTCATAAACATATTCATATATACCACTACAGACGTCTTATGTGGAGAGGGCATCTATAAGTTTTATAATTTGTGCCCAATCTGTTTCTTAAATGAATAAAATATGCTTTCAATCTAACAGACGTCTCTATTGAAATCTGAATCTGCGACCTGGTTTAAAAGTATGTCAACACAGACGTGTAAAACAGAATGTGTGCAATGTAGACATAGCACTAGGTACAAAGAGCAATTGACTTCACATAATTTAGTGATTTAGTGCCGTGCTATCAATACCTAGTCCTTGCCTAGCGTAAGATATATAAATGTGATCTGATTTCAGGAATAATACCCAAAAGAAGTCACCAAACTACACACACATTCACACACATTCACACACATTTCACACACGCACCGACCCCGTCTGAGTGTGTGTATGTATGTTAGTACCTGTACGTGGTTCATACATTGTTTAAAATCTGAGTTTATCGCTTGCATCAAACTGCATGTATTCCAGCATACACGATAAATAAACCTGTTTCAACAACCCCCTTTGGCTGTCCATAGTGATGCTATATAGTTACGATAACCATAGCGGAATGTGACATAGTGCTTGTAGTTGGTTCGTGACTGTGTACACAATAAGAGCCTTTGATACAGTCTAGATCCTAATGCAGCAAGTCTAAATAAAATGAATATGGAACTGAAAGTATCAAAACATATAATTATAAGGATGTAGGTATAAGTAATTATAAAAATGCCATAGACTTCAATTTTAGTCTATAGCTTTATATATGAATAACCATGCGTTTGTCGATGGCTGATATTTATATTGTTTGTGTACGAGTAATGAATTGTTGTTGTATTGACAACATTAAAAGATTATCACCCAAAATTATTTTCCGCGAGTGATATAGCTTTTATACAGGTTTATGCTGTGCTGTGACATCCTGAACTAAATGTCATCACAATATGATGACGTCATCAAATACATGAGACAA